>BJCM01264031.1:3306-24052 GCA_018326385.1 Flaveria bidentis
CCTGGAGACGTCTAAAACACTGTTTTACTCAAAAAGATGATTTTTTGAATAAAAAATTACAGCGAAACTAATCGAATCACACGAAAAATCAAGAGCTGAAGCTCTGATACCACTTGTTAGGACCGTGTACGTACGGAGTACTAACTGATTATGCATGAAACCGGATCAAATAGTGCGGAATCCTATTTGATTGGCGATCCAATCAGTGAGAATGACAACCTGATCGATCTAACGATGAAACAAACGTTAAGAATTGATTAGAAATCGATTAGGAACGAACTATGAACTTGGAGTAGGGTTTCTGGATGCTCTTGACGGCTAGGTTATGAGTATGTGTCGAAATGTGTCGAAATTCTTTAAGTGTCCCGTTTTCCCATGAATTAGGTGGTATTTATAGGTTATGGGCTTCCAATCGTATGACTGAACCATTAGCATGGTTCAATCATGTGACTGAATCATGCGATTGATCCATACGCACAACTGGAGGTTCAGTCGTGCAACTGAGTCAATCTTATGTCTCAATTGTGCGACTGATCTAGTCTCCTGGTTCAGTCGTGTAGTGGTCCATTAGCATGAGATATTCATGTGTATGGTCTATTAGCATGGTCCATTCGCATGAAGACTCATATGACTAAGTTTGAACACATTTCTTAATCATTATTGACTAAGAACTATGCACAACAACCTCAAACCTATATAGTAAGTTTATTATACTTTAACACACAATAATACAATGAGATATTAAATATTATAAGCATCAACCACATACTATATTTCATTCAACTCATTTATTACATAATTGTAAGACATGATAGACTTTTACATTCAGTACATAAACTAGGTACATATATGTATCAACAAACTCCCCCTTGGACCTAGTTTAATCTATTGTCTAACATTCTTCATAAGCTCTTCAAATTTCTTGTACTTCTCCTCTCTTGTGACTCCTGCATGTATTTCAAATACAAAGCAGAGCCTTATGACATCCTGGAATTAGAGAGCTTGTACAATATCTTGCGCGTCATAGAACAGTGGCCACTTGTTTAAAGTGTAGACATCGTCAGCAGACAAGTTGGTAAGCCACATCAGGTCGAATACCCTAATAGTTTCCATTTTTCCCTCTCTATTTAGAAATATGACCACTTCACCCGTCCTCCAATCATAGTACCACCATTTGAAGTGTGGAGTGAAGTCCTGAGGAATTTCCCGTAAGGGAATCTTGGACATTGTGCGTGGGGACTCCACTTCAACACGACTTTAGGCTTTCCAGATATGGGATCCACTTCAGACCTATGAATGTACCTCTTCGGTTGTTGAGGTCTGAAGTTTACCCATTTGGTGTGGTATTCTTTCTTTAGGGCAGCCTTAAACCAACCTAACATCTTTCTAGGATCAGCATATAGCAGATTTAAGCATGCTAGTTGGTTGAGCTTAAAACCTGGGAGAGTCTTCACATCATGTGGATATCTGAAGTACTCTAATCCCTTCTCCCTCTTTACAACATAAACATTTAGATCCTTAAAATATGACCACGCTATGATTTTCCAGACACCTTCAGATGTTTCTTGACATTGTAGAGTTTGGTGTAGGCATGTTGCTTTTGAGCTGTGCGTTGGGCTCGTATTTCAGCAAAACAAGCTGCCCATTCAGCCTTCTTAATCTCAACATCTGCATCCGAGGCTTGGGCTTGGCTTTCATTCTTATCCATTTCTTTCTCCATCTCATCTAGTTTTTCAAATGTAGCACCGCCAAGAGTGTCACCCAAGTCAGGGATCACATTTCCCTGTCGGTTAGTGTACTCTGGATAGTGCTCAGTCGTTACATCCTCAATCTCTATTTCGTCAACATCATTAAGCTCATCGTCACTTGTCATATCAACTGTAGGAGCATCTTTGACCAGCTCATCCGGATTCAGCCTGAACATCTCCGCAAGTTGCTCATCGGTCAGGTCGTGTATGATTTCTCCTACTTTGGGAGTATAGCTAACCAACCGTTTGACAATCCCTTGCAAATCAAGAATCATTGTGAATTGAGACTTGATTTGCTGAAGGGGAGCAATATCATATTCATCTTGCTGAGAGGTTTGATCTGCTTGAATTAAACATTTAACGCACCAATCATTAGTAATTAATCAAGACATTTAAACATTAGATAAACATAGATAAACATTAAGTACATAAATGTAATATTTGAATCAAGTACAAAAGTTTTCTAAATACAAAACATCTAAACTTTACTTTTCTCTTTATCGGTCAATTCTTCAACTACAGGGGCTGAGGATGATGCTCCCTGATCTTGTGCTCTCTTAGTCCGCATTTCTTGACCTTGAGCAGAGGCTGATGCCGCACCATCACCTTCTTCATCATCATCACCTCTCTTCTTACCCCACGATCCTTCATCATCACCTTCATCTTCTTCACCAGACTCATCATCATCATCATCATCATTATCATCATCATCATCATTATCATCATCATCATCATCATCACCTTCACCTTCCCTAATCTTTAGAGGCTCATCTTTTGATCCTTTCAGCCTGAGCATGATCTTCTTCTTCTTTGCCTCCAAATCCTCAATCCTCTTGACCGAATAAGCATTATGCTTCTAAAGCTGTGTAATCTGCTAAGCTTGAGTAGCATTGAGTTCCATCAGCTGGTTTAGCTGTGTAGCTTTATGCTCATCGGCAGCTAGCAACTTTAGCACCATCCGATTTAGGTTGGCTAGCTGTTCCTCTACCCTGATGGAGGGTAGAGTGGGTCCGTAGTGAATGTAGAGTGGGTTGAGGGACCTGCTTAGTGGCTGGTGGTGGTAGTGGTGGATGTGGTGAATGTGGGAGGTGGTATAGGAGTGGGTGGTGGTGGTGGTGGTAGGAGGTATGATAGTGGTAGTAGGAGGTGTGGTAGTGGTAGTAGGAGGTGTGGTAGTGGTAGTGGTGGCTGTGGTAGAGGTAGTGGTGGTTGTGGTAGTGGTGGTGATCCTTTTGCCCTTCCTGCTGTGGGGCTGAGCCATCCTCTTTTTCCTTGATCCCTTGGAAGAGGATGCTCCCCCTGGGCTCATGAGCTGGTCCGAGATGTATGAAGGATCAGTGACATTGGTAGCAGCATCCCTGGATTCGCCATGGCGTCCACCAACCACCGTAATCCCCCACTCAGTGGCAACAACCTTGCTGCCCACTGTCCTCACTAGAGGCTCCTCGTCCGACTCTTTCTCCTCATCAGGATGAAAGTCTTGGTGCAATCCAGCAGTCTCAGTTCTACCCTGGGTGGATGGTGAAGATGGTATATCAGTGGTAGTGGCCCTAGATGGAGTGGGGCCTATATCTCCACCATCACCACTTTCATCGTCATCGGTGGGTAGAACAATCGGCTCAGAATCCGAATCACTTTCATCGTGACGCCATTTCTTGCGAGCTGGCGCCACGTAATCCTCTCGGGCCAGATGCCCAAACAGTCGTCTCATCGGGGGCTTCACCTGCTTGCCCCGGTACACCTTCATCCTACCCAGTGTAGTATTATCCA
This sequence comes from Flaveria bidentis, assembly GCA_018326385.1. NCBI lineage: Eukaryota > Viridiplantae > Streptophyta > Magnoliopsida > Asterales > Asteraceae > Flaveria > Flaveria bidentis. The sequence continues at coordinate 6,825 of BJCM01264031.1, forward strand.
TAACCTCTAGGGTCACAACATCATCACTCTCCTTTGGCAGCAAAGGAAGCTTCTGGTCTATAATCATCTGAAGGAATCGGGGGTACATGCAGAAGCCTTCCTTGCCTTTGGCCTCTATATTCTTGACCATGTAAGTGAAGATCATCTGTGAGAAATTGAATGGATGGTTTAGTACTAGAGCAACATATGCATTCTAGATTTGATCTGAAAGCACATCAAAACCCACTTTCCTTGAGGCAATGCACTTGAGGATCACATGAGCCAAGTACTTGAACTGGGGGCACATATTGCTCTTGTTGAGCACAACAACATTTATGTCCCCAGCGTACGTGATCCTCAGAAAACATCCCCGCACAGTCAGCGGATGTAGCCTGGTCAGGCAGTCTCTGTCCTCTCCAAACTCCAATATTATCCTAATATCATATTCGCCGACCTCAATATCTTGTCCAAAAATGGAACTCTGAGGACCTGTCTACAACCACGCTTTCCCAGAAATCCTGCTGAATTGACTTGTATGGTGTGCACGGTGTCGAGATAGCCTTGAAGATCCTCGATCTCCGTAGAAAAGTAATAATACCCGCGAACTCAGAAGTGTTCCGGGACGTGACGTCAAGATGAGCACAGATGTTGTGCTTTGTGCTCATCGTCCACCTACTAGCCATGTTGCTGTAACACAAGACACATAAACTTTAGAATTTTGGTAAGTGAATGACATTTGAATTTCAATGAACTTGAAACATTTTGTTCAGTCGTGCGACTGGACAATGCGACTGAGCCTTAGTCGTGCGATTTATCTCAGTCAAATGATTAAGCCTGCGATTGAGCTTTGTCATATGCTATACCATGCGGTTGAACCAGTCATGTGACTGAACTCATATGCATGGTTCATTCGTGCGATTGAGCCATTCGCCCAGCTCAGTCGTGCGATTGAAGTTCATCAGCGTGTCCATTTGCAGAACTCTTTGTTTTTTCAATTAAAATCAAATCTTGGGCTAAACTCGATGTTAAATGTTATGGATTGGCTCATTAGACTCGCAAACGCTCTAAATAACATCTAATGCTCTTTAAGTTTGCAGCTTAGTTCATTATATAGCTTTATTTTGACAACTTAGTCTCGGTTCTTATTTTGAACAAATTCCGTCAATTAGGGCTTGATTTAGTGGAATGTTTAGGTCAGGATCTTCACACATACCTGTAGATGCAAGTAGTAATCGATAGAATCAACCAGAACAAGTAAAAAATGCTCAAACGAAATTTTGGCAGAGTTTGGGTGTAGTCGTACGAATAGAGAGCGGTTTACTTTTAGTTGTGCGACTGGACCTATTCGCACACTTCATTCGTGCGACTGGGGCTCAGTCATGCTACTGGCTCAGTAGGTCACGTTCAGTCGTGCGACTAGGTTTCAGTGGTGAGACTGACTCAGTTGGTCACCTCCATTCGTGCGATTGGTTCATTCTAGTGATCCAATCGCATGGATTGAACCATGCTTATGGTCCAATCATACGTCTGGTCCATACGTGTGGTTGAGTCATGTGATTGGGCTCATACGTATGATCCAATCATGCGACTGGTCCATACTTATGGTCCAGTCATGCGAATGGCTTATACTTATGAGTTGACCTTATGACCTTTCAAACACTTAGCCTTTTAACTATAGATAAAATGTTATGAGCGATGATCATCTCAGACATGACCTTTTTAATTTGAAAAACCTATTGATCACCTCAGGCGTGATCCTTTTAACTTAAAGCACGATTGGTCACCTCAGACGTGACCCATTTTAGTGAGTGATTTACAGATTGAATCCAAATGCACAGTCCGACTTTTACCTACAAAATGACTAAAAATTAATAAATAAAACAACTAGAAATTAAAAAACAGAACAAGATAGATTTTTGTATTTTTGATTTGAGATGGATCTTAAACCTATTAGAGTACTTCTAATCGATTTTACTTCCAGGATAGCTCAACTTCGATTCTCTTATATCATTTCTGGTACAATTAATGATGAAATCATACAGGTATATCAGAATCATTTGGGAAACTTTAATAAACTATTCTGATGCTAGATTTTTATTTTGACCGAGAGTCAATAGCAATTTTAGGAAATCATACTAGAGCTACAAGGTGCACACAATGATTTAGACTTTCATGAACTACAGCTCGCGATGATTGTCAGTATGCTTGTCCTCTTAAATCCATACACAGATTTTTGACACACACTGGTGATGATTTAAGGTTTAATTATTTCAACAAGCATTTGTGGATCACACGCTTATATGGTAATCAACGTTCCTCAGTATATTTTTGAGCGGTCTACGCGTATTTTGTAAAAATAAACTATTCTAAGAACTTTCAAAGAGATGCCAAGCCTCAGGTCAGTGCCATCGTACAACAGAGAGGCGCAAACAACAATGAATTCTAGAATATTTAGGTTATGCTTATCCCCAGGTCAGTGCCACCGCACAACAAAGAGGCACACAACCTATCTTCTTGTTAGAGCATTTATTTTCTTTTTGCACAGAACGCACTAACAATGTAAGTTATTAGCTTGATTGCATCTTGCATTTTTTCATGTGTTGTGCTCATTTTTTATGGCCGTCCGCACACATTTGTGGCGTTTATCTTGCTATTCACTCCTTATTGGAATATCGTTGATTGTGTTAACCAGGGATAAGACGGGAACCCACAGCAAGTTGAACAACTTAGTTTGCATTTTAAATCACCGATGAGGTCTACTCATCTATTGTGTTGAATCTACCGACACATCATGTAATGAACTAGCAGTCTTTAGGTCTACTTTCTCTATGTTACCTTGGTAGCATACTAGTTTTACTATCATTTTTCCTTTTATTTTGCTTAGACTTTTCAGACTTATACTTAGAATTTTGCATCTTAATCGGTTAAACTCTTTTGAAGTCCCAGACAATATGTTCCCTGTGTACTATCATTTTCTATAAACGTTGAATCAGTATCACAGATTTGATTATATTCCTTTTAGCTAAGCTGTCCTTCTCCATCGTTTTTTTAAGTAATTAAATAAAGCAGCTAATTTAATACTAATCTAACCTATTCTCCCCCTAAAATTCTAAAACCAAAAATATTTTTGTGTTTTTGGATTTTAATAAATAGGAAAATAAAAATAAAATAAAATAAAATTAAAATTTTTCAGACTAGGCATTTTCTTTCTCTAAAAGCACATCACTTTTCTTTTTCACGCCATTAACCTCTAATAGATATAAAAACCTCGGTTTATCAAATGCTTTTGTGAAGAGGCCGACGTATTGAAAATCTATATTTATTTTAACCACATTGATTAGTTGCTTTTGAAAACAGTCATGTATAAAGTGATACTTAATACCGATGTATTTAGTTTTAGGATGTTGGACTGGATTTTTGGTGACAACAATAGCAGCAGAGTTATCAACAAAAATAGGAGTGTTAGAGAATTACAAACCGTCGTCGCGCATTTTCTATTGAATCCAAATGATCTGCGAACAAAAAATTGCAGCAACAATGTATTCAGCTTCACAAGTTGACAGAGCAACCGATGTCTGCTTCTTACACTGCCAGGTGACTAATCTTCTCCCAAAGAATTGACACCCTGCAGACGTTGACTTGTAGTTCATCTTGCAACCACCATAATCCGAGTCACTATACTCTGTAAGCTCAAAATCATCGTCATGAGGATACCATAACCCGAGTGTTGGAGTACCCTTCAGATAGTGAAAAATCCGTTTCAAAGCAATGAGATGGTTCACTTTTGGTTTCGCCTGATATCTCGAAAAAGGACATGTGGCATACATGATATCCGGACGAGACGCTGTGAGGTACATAAGGGATCCAATCATTCCTCTATACTTTGTACCATCAACCAGATCACCGTTTTCGTTGGGTGCCACATCATGGTTCCTGGCAAGTAGAGTTCCAGCTGCCGAAGCATTTTCCATGTCAAACTGACTAAGGATGTCCCCTACATATTTAGTCTGATGCAGGAAGATTTCTTTTGGTGTCTGATCCACCTGTAATCCTAGGAAGAACTTCATCTCCCCCATTGCACTCATCTCAAATTCTGCTTTCATGACAGATTCAAATTCTTTACATAACTCATTATTTCTGGAACCGAAGATTATGTGATCAACATAAATCTGTACGAGCAGTAAGTCACCATCCTTTTCTTTGATAAATAGTGTACAGTCAATAACTCCTCTGCAAAAACCGTGTTTCACAAGATGAGTTGAGAGTTTTTCATACCAGGCTCTCGGGGCTTGATGGAGCTCATAAAGACCTTTTTCCAGTTTGTAAACTCTGTCCCGATGATAAGGGTCCTCAAACCCTTCGAGTTGACTGACGTATACTGTCTCACGGATTTCCCCATGAAGGAATGCACTCTTTACATCTAGTTGATAAAATTTGATATTCACGTACGATGCATAGGCTAAGAAGATACGAATTGCTTCCATTCTAGCCACAGGTGCAAACACTTCATTGTAATAAATTCCTTCGACTTGTCTAAAACCTTCAACGACAAGTCGAGCCTTGTTTCTAATTGTGACCCCTTGGTCATCTTTCTTGCACTTCAAGACCCATTTAATGCCTATTAGAGCATTCACAATCCATTCCCCATCTTTATCCATATAATTACACTATAAATAACTACTTTTTCTCTATCTTTTTCTACTTTATCATTATTTTTTCTCTCTCCTTCACTCTCAACCACTTAAAATATATTAAAAAAATTATAGGGTTTTGAACAGTGATTCCTAAAAATATAGATTGAATAGTAAATTTTCAATATTATTCACTCACAATCACTTATATCTATACCATATAATATAGGGGCTACACTCATATTATTTTAGGGAACGAGTTGTAAATGCTCTTACTTTGGCACTTTTTGGTCTATCCACCAGTGTCCATACACCTAGCTTCTTGAACTGTAGGAGTTCTTCCTGCATGGCACTAACCCATGCCTCATCATTTGAGGCTTCACTAACATATTTTGGCTCAAATTGAGACACAAAACATCGATAAGCACCGTCGTGAAGATAGGTTTTTTCCATGAAAGAGGCATAATCAGATGAGTATAGCTGATTTCTTGTGTGAACTCCCGATTGTACATCCCCTATGACGTTGTCCAGAGGATGATAAACGTGTATTTGTGATCCGAGAGTGGTGGGAACAACTACTTCTTGATCCAGATTTTGAATTCCCGGGTTAGTATCTGCAGTTGTTGGAGTTTGAGGTTTTGAAATGTTTGAGACATCAGCATTTGATGCTTGTGTACTTGTAGTAGCAGGAACCTGTTCCTCCTGGTCCACCTGTTCAGTCTCCACTTCTTCATCGTCAGAGGAGGAATCACTTACATCAAGTGCTCCCCCTAAGGAACTAGAAGATTCACCTTGTGAACCTGATGTTTTCGAGTCTAGTGACGGTGTGCTTAGGACATCGTACATCAATTTGGTCGATAACTCATCCTCAGGAAGGGAGAAAGGGATGTTGAAGGACTTAAAGAATCCGTCATAGTAAAAAAAGAATGAGGGTCCCTTTCTAGAAGGTGGGGTGGTGTATCTCTGAACATCAATGTTGCACCACACTTCTACTTGACCCGTTGAGTTGTTATAAACTCTCTTATTCGGTATATTGTATCCTAGAAATCCATTCTTAAGCCTTCTCACTGAACTTCCCTAACTGAGTTTTCTTCAGTAGTGTACATGGTGCGCCAAATGGTTCGAGGTACTCTAGATTAGGTTTACGTCGCTGGAGCAACTCATAACATGTTTTACCATGATGTTTGACCACCAAGACTCGATTGAGGCTATAACATGCATTGGCAACTGCCTCGTTCTAAAACTGGATAAGTAGTTTCGAGTCTGCTAACATCGTTTGTGTTGTCTCTATCAAGCTTCTATTCTTTCGTTCAGCAACTCCGTTCATTTGTGTAGTGTAGGCAGATGTGAACTGGTGTACAATTCTTTTCTCTTTGCAGAATGCGGCCATCCACTGGTTCTTGAACTCTGTCCAGTTGTCTGAGCGAATCTGTCGCACTTTCAGCTTGTAGAGAGATTCCAATGTAGTTACCAACTGTTTGAAAGATTCAAATGTCTCTAATTTTGATTTTAGAAACATCACCCAAGAGAATCTTGAGTAATCATCAGTGACTACATAACAGTACAGATCACCAGCAATGCTTTCGGTACTGACAGGACCAAACAGATCCATATGTAGAAGTTCGAGAGGCAGGTCAATGGAATTTACTTTCTTTGCCTTGTGAGACTTCTTGGTCTGTTTACCTTTCTTACACGCTACACTAAAATCCGCAAGTTGAAAAATCTTGACATTAACTCCATTTACTAAATCATTCTGGATTAGATGATTCATCTTCCGTGGATTGATGTGTCCCATTCTCCTATGCCAGGAGATTGAGTCTTTCTCTGTTGCTTTTGACAAGAAGCATTGAACTTGATTATTGGAGGCTTTTGATAGATCCAAGACATATAAGTCATTATATCTTGAAGCTGACATTAAGATTTGGTCCTCCGGGATAATGTAATCCTTCTTCATACATAGCACTTCTTGTTGTCAAAAACCACTTTGAATCCTTTGTCACATATCTGGGAGACTAAAAGTAAGTTATTTTGTAGTTGTTGAACGTAGTTGACCTTATCAAACTTTACTTTCTAGTTTCCCACTTCGCCTTGAGCTGTGATGTATCCTCCTTTATTTCCAGCAAATGATACATGTCCCCCTTTAATTTGTTTGACATTGTAAAGGAGAGATAGATTCCCGGTCATGTGCCTAGATGCCCCACTATCAACAATCCAGGTGTTTGTGATAGCACTGTAACGGACCCCCTGCATATTAAAAGGAAATGATTAGTTTAGGTTTGGGACCCAAGTCTTAACTGGCTTGGGTGACCTAGAGGAATCACACATCATGAACTCAACCCACTGTCCATTTGAGGATGAGGGCATATCATTCTTCATATTGTTCATATCATTAGACAGTTGACTTTACTTTTCTTTCCATAAACTAGTTCTGTGTAAGGCCTGTTGTGATAAACAGACAACTAGCTTATAGTCTGAACTTTAGGTTCATTTATACTCTTTGGTGGAGAGATAGAACTACTTTTAGAAAAATGTGGTTTAGTATCATAAAGTTTAATTTTCTGTCTAGGTGTCTGATAATAAGGACAATTAGAAGCAATATGTCCTTTCTTTGCATAACTGTAGCAAGATCTCCCTTCTACATGTTAAAGGAACTGTTTCTGTGGGGAAGTGTGTGATACAGGTGTGACTTTAGTCTGGTTGGGTTTGGACACTTCTTGTTTAGATGTTTTTGCTTTTTTAACAAAATTCATTGTTTGAATGTTTTTAACATCTTTAGCCTTTTGTTTATTTGGACTTTGACGTGGGGCACGTGGTTGTTAACTGGTTTGGTCGTTTTGGGTTCAGAAATAGACATGTTTGAACCTGACTTTACATTAACCTTTTCAAATTGTTCATCCAAATTCACATAGGCATCTTACCTTTAGATCTCGAAGTAGCCTCCTTCTGTTTAATGACAGAATTCACCGGTTTACCCGTGGAATCTAGATCACTAACTAGAGGAGTGGACACCACATGATTCTTAATTGGATTGTTATTTACTGGTCTACATTTAGTATTTAACATGATCTCATGTGGTGGTGGAACCACTTTGAACCCCAACCCCTCCCCTTTATTTCATTCTTTCACTAAGTGTTGAACTATGTGAGAAGAACTGGTCCAACTGTGTAGTTTTTGTTTTAATGAGTTGACTTTGACTTCTAAAACTGTTTTTTCTTTCTTAGTTTCTTCCAAGGAATTTAAATAGAACTTTATATCATTGGCTTGATTAAAAGAAACAACCTTGGTTTCCCTTAGTTGTTTATTTAAGAGTTCTATTTTCTCTTTATAAATGCACTCATTTTGTTTTAGAATTCGATTAGCTTCTGTGCACAGTTGTAAATCATTTACCAAGCTATCATTATGGTCTAATAACCTAGCAAACTTAAGATCAATGCTTTCTCTAAATTTATTACATTCAATACAAGCATGATTTTCAAAGAGTTGGTCTTTGGTACTTACCTGTGAAGAATCTAATGTATCAGCCATCAATGCAGTGCTAGACTCTTCGGATGCTGGAGATTCTGAACATATCGTTATGAGTTCTTCTTCAGCCAGGTGCTTTACCACATGCGTAGTATCTTCGTTATCTGACATCACTAGTTCAACTGTGATTTCTCCCTCACTCGCAAAGGCATCATCCAATCCCTCGACACAGGCAATATTCGATTCACCCAGAGACAGAAAATGGAAGGTCCAATCCTGCCCTTCGTCATCTTGAGCAGTCAAGGCCTTTGTCTCTTTGCCTGATGAGGTAGCTCCACTCATTTGTTTGTCTTGACGGTTGAAGGTTCAGAATGGATTTTCGTTACCTGTTTTTTTGGACTTAACACATTAACGTTTGAAGTGCCCCTTTTCTCCACAGTTAAAGCAGGTAACTTTGGTTTTGTCGAAACCAAAGGTAGTATCTTTTGTGGCTACCAAGTTCTGTCCAGTCTTCTTTACAAACTTTTTCGCTCTTCTAACAACACTAGCCAAAGCCCACATAATATCCATTCTTTCTAGTTCATTTTCATCCAACTGCTCGTAGTCTTTATCAGCCAGGTGGCAATTACCAATTTTCCCTGCAACTAGACCATCATAAGAATGAACAACCATTGCTAGAAGCTCCATATACTCCTTTGCAACCTCCACAATAATATTTCTGAGATTCTTGGTCTTCAACTTAATAGCATTTGCTTCAGGCATAATATATTAGGTACTAGATGACCCTGACGTTTCAGATCCTGAAACTATGGTTTGAGAAGGAGCAACTGAACTAGACACAAACGCTGTTTGAAGAAGTGCTCCTAAACTAGTTGGGGTGGGAGAGGATTTATAAAGTGAAGGATTCTGGTCATAGGATCCTTTCTGAGACTTGTATTTCATCCTCAGTTCTTCCTCTCTCAGCTTCAATATGAAGTCATTTATATCCAACTTTGATAGAATATCATTCTGTCTCAGATTCGACACAAACGAGTCCTATTTTTCTAGCAAACCATCTGCAAAACTTGACACCTTATCTTCCATGGATGTTTTCATCCCATGAGTGTGCAACTCACTCATTAGATGGTAGAACCTGTCTATAACATCATCCAAACTTTCTTTTCCCATCGAAGAGAAGTTATCAAACTCCTTCTTCAGAGCCTTTGCCTTCAAAACTTTCAACATTGCATTCCCGTCGTATCTTTTCTCCAAAGCTTCCCATAACTTCTTTGCCTGTTTGTTCTCAGAAAACTGATGGAATATGTCTTTTGGTATTGACTGAGTCAACAGGGCATCCACCTTCTTTTCAGAATTTTACTTCGCTTTCTGGCTGTCAGTCATACCTCCCAAAGTTAATTTAACACCATCAGCACCAACTGGCATACTATAACTTGTCTCAATAGATTCCCAAAGGTTGGGATAAACTCCATTAAGATAGATTTCAAATCATTGTTTCCATTGTGGGTAATTATCTATTATTATAAGTTTAGGTGGTTTATTGTGATTCCCAATTTCATTTTCCAGAAGCAGGAGGTTCTGGATGCGAGAGTCCCTTCCAGTAGTAAACACAGAGAACTGATCTTCCATTTTGTTAAACTTTGAACTTTAGAACTAAATTGATTCACTCATGCGAATGGACAGATACGGATGAGTCAATCGTGTGATTGGACAACTGCGGATGAGTCAATCGTACGATTGGACAAATGCGGATGACTCAATCGTGCGGATGAGGTATGCAATTGAAGTGTGCGAATGAATTCAATCGTGCGATTGGATTTAGTGGTACGTATGGAGTGTACGAATGGAGACAAGCGAATGAAGATGTTCAGTCATTCGAATGGATGAGCGACTAAGTTCAATCGTGCGAATGGGTGTGCGATTGAGTTCAGTCATGCGATTGAGCCAATCGTGCGACTGAAGGCTACTATTTTTGAAAATTCGAAGGTTTTTGACACTTTGACACAAAAATAAGATTTTTCATTAACCCTAATCTGTCGTAACCGAAAAACGTAAACTTTGAAACATGGAGACGTCGAAACACTGTTTTACTCAAAAAAAGGTGGTTCCTTTGAATGAAAAACGTGATTTTTACACCAAAACTAATCGAATCACACGCAAAATCAAGAGCCAAAGCTCTGATACCACTTGTTAGGATGGTGTACGTACGGAGTACTAATTGATTATGTGTGAAATCGGATCAAATAGTGTGGAATCCTATTTGATTGGCGATCCAATCAATGAGAATGACAACCTGATCGATCTAACGATGAAACAAACGTTAAGAATTGATTAGAAATCGAACAGGAACGAACTATGAACTTGGAGTAGGGTTTTTGGATGCTCTAGACGACTAGGTTATGAGTATGTGTCGAAATTCTTTAAGTGTCCTGTTTTTTCACGAATTAGGTGGTATTTTTGGATTATGGGTTTCCAGTCGTACGACTAAACCATTAGCATGGTTCAGTCGTGCAACTGAATCATGCGATTGATCCATACACACGACTGAAGGTTCAGTCGTGCAACTGAGTCAATCTTATGTCTCAATCGTGCGACTGATCCAGTCTCCTGGTTCAGTCGTGCGACTAGTCCATTAGCATGAGATATTCATGCGTATGGTCTATTAGCATGATCCATTCACATGAAGACTCATACGACTAAGTTTCAATCATTATTTACTAAGAACTATGCACAACAACCTCAAACCTATATAGTAAGTTCATTATACTTTAACACGCAATAATACAATGAAATATCAAACATTATAAGCATCAGCCATATATATATTTCATTCAACTCAGTCATTACATAAGTGTAAGATATGACAGACTTTTACATTCAGCACATAACTAGGTACATATATGTATCAACATACTCCCACATTAATTTTCCTCCGCCCAACTTTCCGTTCTTTTTTCAAATACGTTGTGCCATTTGGCGTATTATATGCCCATACGTAGCATATGAACGCCGGCCTCCCTCAAACCATGCCTCTTTTGTAACTTTTGATGTTATGTCTTCAGTCCTTGTAGTTTTATGTTTTGCTTCTTTTTCCTCTAAATAACCTTCTTTAAGCTACAAACACCTACAAAACCAAACATAGCCAAAGCAAACTCATTCCACAACAAATACGATGTAAATTCACACATTTAGGTTAAATAAACATTGAATTATTACTACGTGATCATAGGATTGACAATGCATTAAATCTATATATAATTTTGTAACGAATAGTTTTGATATTTAGGTCACTTGTAATAATAAAAAGCGACGCTTTCAAGAAGCTAGTTACAACAAATTTCCATTTGCACCTTCAACGTTCTAAGTATCATATCCATCATGAAATCAACTCCAAATGGTGTGAATTGAAAAGAAGAAGTGTCAATTTCAAACTATAAACACCAAAATCTACCTAAACCAACCAAACGAATGCTTGAAAATACTTGAAAATGACTCCGCTTCCAAATCTTCCATGTCGTGGGCACGATGACAACGTCCATTGAAGTCACTTGATATTTAATAACTATCCTCCAATTTCTTCATGCTCTTGGAAGCGGAGTCATTTTCAAGCATTGGTACTTGACAATGGGTCAAATTCATAAGTGGCTCAATAATAAATATAATTAAATAAATAAATATTATTATTATTATATTATCAATACTATTATAATTATTATTATATATAAATATTATAATTATTTAACAATATTATTACTGTTCAAAATAGTAGTTCAGTTAATATAGACATAATTAAAACTTAAACATAAACATAACTAACCATTAAACATTGAAACATAAACATAACTAACCATTAAACATTAAATCAAAAATTAAATTTTGCTTTGAGAATTTGGAAATTTTGTTCAAAGTTAAACAAGCTTAATTTTAGAACAATATGTTTTGAAGTTAAATTTTTTAGACATATATACTACACGTGTAAAATTTATGAACCTAATTTTATATTAAATCAATACTTTAGATATTTCAAATAACTTATAAATTTTTGTTCATGAATAATTATATACAAAGAATGATTTAAATGTTTTAACCACAATGGACCTAAAAAATCCATCCCAAATCTCACACACCTTTGTGTTATTTTAGATAACTTATATTTGGTTATAAATTGCACCAAATAACTAAAAACATTTATACGAAAATTTAAATTGAAAAAATAAATTTAATTAATTAGTAATAGTTAAGATGATATTTATAAAACAAAATGATGAAAAGAATTGAAAGAAAAAAAAGTAAAGTGGTAAAAGAAAAAAAAGCAAAAAGAAAATAATAGACTAATAAAAACTACATATCTAGTCCTTTAAATGGTAAGGGTTTTAGGACTCTGTACGTACGAAATACTAATAGATTTTGCGTTTATACCGAATCAAATAGTGCGGAATCCTATTTGATTGGCGTTCAAATCAGTGAGAACAATCATCCGATCGATATAAGATTGAAACTAAACGTTATAAACGAATAGAGATTGATCAGGAATGATCTATAAAGTTGGACAGGCTTCCTTGGACGTTCTAGACGGCTAGGGTTTGTAAGAGTATAAAGTGTTTTGAATTCTCCTTGTTTTTCCACGAATGAAGTGGTATTTATAGGTTATGGGTTTCCAATTGCACGACTGAACCATTAGCATGGTTCATGTGAATGAATCATGCGATTGATCCATACGCACGATTGAAGGTTAAGTCGTGCGATTGAGTCAATCTTATGTCTCAGTCGTATGACTGATCCAGTCTCCTGATTCAGTCGTGCGACTGGTCCATAAGCATGATGTATTCATGTGTATGGTCCATTCGCATGAAGACTCATAGAACTAAGTTTGAACACATTTCTCAATCATTATTGACTAAGAACTATGCACAACAACCTCAAATCTATATAGTAAGTTCATTATACTTTAACACATAATAACACTATGAAATATTAAACATTATAAACATCAATCACATATTATATTTCATTTAACCCATTCATTACATATGTCTAAGACATGAAAGACATTTACATTAAGCATATAAACTAGGGACATATGCATCAACAAACTCCCCCTTGGACCTAGTTTACTCTATTGTTTGACATCCTTCATATGATGTTGGATCAAGAAGCAGGCTGGTGCAACCAAAACCAAATCACTTAGTCAAATTTTGGTGCTACTTACAAAGGCTTCTGAAGCCAAGTATGGAACTTCCGAAGGTAGTAGAGTTCTTCCGAAGACAAAGTGAAAGATCAACTTCCGAAGACAAACTCTACTTCCCAAGTCACTTCCGAAGATCGAGTCCAAGAAGAATAAATTAGAAGACTACTTCCGAAGTATGAAGAAAAGAAGAAATCCTCAAGCCTCAAAAAGAAGTAGCCTCTTCCGAAGTATAAGTGGCTTCGGAAGTATTTGTTCTTCCGAAGCCATTTAACCTTCGGAAGACACTGCTATGAACTAGTGGACATAAGTATGGTCTCTGACACTCCACTGCAGACCTCTGATACTGCATGGCGCTTTCTCAAAGAGTCATGTAGTTGACCATACTTTATTCCACTGTTCATCTTTTATAATAGTACAAGTTACCAACTTTAGTTGGTGACAAAAGGTAAGTCAGGGACATGTCCTGACTACCATATCTTAGATATGACTTTATCTGAGATACCTTAAACTATAGCTTTGTAGTATTTGCTTTAGTTATAGGATCCCAGTTGGTATCAAAGTATATCTGGCTGTAGGTAGTATTATATATAGTTTCTCATTGTAACTCATAACATCATGCTTGTAAGAGTCTTGTAACCTTTGAGTTGAGAAGCAATATATGCAAGTACCTTGAAAATTACTTCTTGTGTTCCTTACTACTTATTATATTGCGATCAACTCTTATGGACTCTACCTTCATCCGAGTGTAGTTCAAGTGTGTTTGAGAGAAAAACAAAGTATTAAGTGACATTAACCGATCCTGCAATTGGTATCAGAGCTCTTTAGGCTCTTGATTGTGAGATCTTACCATCCAAATCAACCTGTTTTTCACTCCTCCCTACTACTCACTCAAAATGGCCCTTAACAAATCCGAAGTAAAGATGGGAACCATGACCAAAGCTCACATCATTACTCCTGAAAACTTCAGGTCTTGGAGTAGAAGAATGGAAGGTTTCATCAGATACCAAGACAAAAAAATATGAAACTCCATTGTCAACGGACCGCATAAACCCAAGGTGGCTTCACCTGGAGGAAACGTTGCCATGATAGAAAAAGCTGTTGAAGATTATTCTGACGAGGACCGGAAAATGATGGACATCGATAGCAATGCAATGACCATTCTTATGACTACAATACCCAACTCCATCATGGTGGGATTTGAGCATTGTAAGTCTGCCAAAGAATTGTTTGATACACTTGCTCAGATGTATTCAAGCTCCAACGACTCCAAGAAGGACTCACTGAAGCAGCAGTTTGAGAACTTCACTTACATTGCTGGAGAGACCCTCAGCCAGCAGTATTTCAGGTACATGGATCTTATTTCTTCTCTTCAGTTTGTGAAGATCACTCCTGAACTTAGAGATCTCATAAGAAAGTTCATGAGTGCTCTTCCAAATAAGTGGACGTTCTACTGTGTCTCTATCAAGAGGACAAGGAACTTGAACACTCTCACTATGACTGAATTCTATGGCATCCTTGATGGATATTGCCTGGAGATGGAGAGTAAGAAGGGCCACCAAACAAGCAGACCTCTGAGTCTTCCTGCTAGCAATGCTTTAATGGTTGCTGAAGGCTCAGTACCCCCATAACCTCAGCACTACCTGACTTACCACCAGCAGCCATCCTGCTCTTCTAGAACATACATCATTTTCCCTGAGACTCCAAGGTCTCAACAGGCTCAGCACAGTTCCTTTCAGGATAGCTATGCCTTTGTCTTAGGAAGTGGACACTCTGGTGATTTTCAATATTGTTTTGATGATCTCGAGTGTTTCAGTCCAGACGATGTAGAGTATGTGGACATCGTCCAACAGATGGCTCTGTTAACCTACAGAGCGAAGAAGTTCTTTAAGAGAACTAGAAGGCAATTCCCTAAAAATCCAACTACCAGCAAGTTTGGTTTGACAAAGTCAAGGCCAAATGTTACAACTGTAACCAACTTGGTCACTTTGCAAGGGAATGCAAGGCTCCCAAGACAAATCCGGGAACCCCATAGGCCTACACACATCCCTCTACATCAAAGCCCACTGGAAAGTCAACTGAAATAGCTGCAATGGCTCAAGAAGTTGACTGGAGCTTTATGGTACAGGATGTGACTCTTGCTCAAGCTCTCATTACCGGAACAGATGATAACCAGGTATATGAACATCTCTGTACTCCTGCCTGTATAGCTAAGGTTAAATTATATCAGGACTACAATATGGAAATTAAATCTGATATTGTGTCTTTAAATGTTCTGAAATCTGATTTTAAAAGGGTTGAATCTAACTACCAAAAGAAAATTATAGAGTTAGAGAAAATTGTGTCCGTATTAAAACATGAACACACAAATTACGAGACTCAAATAAAGGATTTGATATCCAAATTTTCTGAGGCTCAAGCCCAGCTTGTCACTGCTGAGGCTCAAGCCAGGAAGTATGCTATTTTTGAGCAAAACTTCCAAGCTATTATTGCATCATCCTCCCACTCCAAGATCTGTTATCAAAACAAAGGAGGGTTAAAGACCAATGAAATTGCTCCACCACATTCTTATGAGTCCATAAGACACTAGATGTGGTACTGAAGAGAAGAGGTCCCAACTGCTGACCATCTTCACTAGAGTTGAAGGATGAGGCTATAATAGTGGCCATCACCGGGAAGAAACAGGTAAATCTACCCACCTTTACCAGTGAAGATCAAATCCTAACCACCAAAGCCAGAAGAAGCAGAGCTAAGGCTGCCAGAAGAACGGCTAAGAAAGTGGCTGAGTCTAAGCTGATGATTGACCCAAAGCAAAAGGGTGTTTTTATCTCAGCTGGATTCCAGGTGGTAGGTGCTTCTGATTCTAGAAAGGAGTGTAGTACCAGCACTCCTATCCTGCCAAAGGATCAGAAGTTGAAGGGAAAGGTTGCTGATGAAGAGAAAAAGCACAAGAAACAGCAATCCTCATATTCCCAAAAGACTAATATTGCATGCATAATGTGTGGCCTGCAAAACCACATGGCTAAAGATTGTTATTACAATCCTACTAGCACACATTATGCAAATAATGTTAGAAAAGGAGTCAGTGAAGGTTTCACATTTGGACCCTATCAGACGGTTCAAGTGGTGAAAAAGGGAAAGCTGGTTTCCGAAGCAAGGTTGCTTTCGAAAGAAAATCTTTCTTCTGAAGGGAAAATGGCTTCGGAAGCAAAAGCTACTAAAGTTTGGAAGAACAAGAAGGCTCTATTGAAACCATCCCAGAAGAAGACTGCTTCGGAAGAAAAGGTGGTGAAGGTTTCTTCCGAAAAGAAAGAAGCTTCGGAAGAATGCCATGCTGTAAAAGCTTCAACAAGCTCATCCTCTATGATCAACCAAAGGATGGATTGGAAGATTAAGGAAGATGATGCAGCCCAAACCTCTTCTTCAAAGACATCCATTGAACTTCTATGCATATCTTTTGGTTTAATTATGTTATTATCATTGGAAGAACCCAAGACCAACAAGGCTTGGGTTTCCAATCAAAACGAACAATCTCATCTTATGTGCAGGGACATCCATATGACAAGAACAACAATGTCTGGATTAGGGACAGTGGATGCTCCAGGCACATGAAAAGAAATAGATCTCTCCTTCAACAGTTTCAGAACTGTGATGGAGGTCCTGTCCAATTTGGAGGTGAGGCCGGAGGATATATTTCTTGCAGAGGGAGTATATCCAACAGCAAGTTAAAAGTTGACAAAGTTCACTTTGTCAAACAGCTTGAACACAATCTGTTAAGTGTTTCTCAGTTCTGTGATCAAAAGCACCAAATGCTTTTTATAGAACATGAGTGCATTATCCTCAAACCAGGGATGACAATTCCTTCGGAATTGGTGCTTCTTAGATCTCCCAGGAAAGGGGATATGTACAAGCTGGATATGAACAATGCTTCCCCAATAGGTGAAGTATCATGCTTTCTTTCCAAAGTTGATAGT
>BJCM01264034.1:0-19378 GCA_018326385.1 Flaveria bidentis
CAGGTGAGCATTGCTGAGGATGGCGCGGAGCAGCTACTTGACATTTTGAATGGCATTCTTTTGTTAATGTTTTTGCATTGTAATGCGAATGAATTATGTTTTGAAATAAACGCTTGTATTAACTTTCAAAAGCATTTGTAATGATATGAAAAGTTATTTTTATGTTTCCGCTGCAATGTTTTATGAATGATTAAATGTAAAGTATATGTTTTATGTGCGATGATTTACCAGCTGTAAGCGTCCCGGGAACGGGACCTTACATGATATCATCCACATACTTTTGTACACATCGAAGATCAGATGTATCCTTCTTGATGAATTAAGTAGGATCAATCTTCCCTCGTGTATATCCATGATGGAGCAAGTGTTGTGACAAAGTTTCATACCAGATTCTTGGGGCTTGATGAAGACCATATAGAGCTTTGTTGAGCTTATACACACGATGAGGAAATTCAGCAACTTCAAAACCTTGAGGCTATTTAACATACACATCATCGGTGATTGGTCCATACAAAAATGAACCCTTAACATCCATTTGATACACCTTGAATTTCATATAAGAAGCATATGCCAGAAAGACATGAATTGCTTCTAGTCTTCAAACTGGAGCAAATACTTCATCATAATCTATTCCTTCCTCTTGGGTGTATCCTTTAGCTATTAATCGAGCTTTATTTTGAATGATTATTCCTCTGTCATCTGATTTGTTTCTGAATAACTATTTTGTGCCAATAGAATTTTCTCCTTTAGGTAAATCCACCAGATTCCACACTTCTTGTTTTCTAAATTGTAATAATTTCTCTTATATTGCTTCAATCCAACTTTTGTCCTTCAAAGCCTCTGTAATGTTTTTAGGGACCATTTGAGAAAGAAAACATGAGTACAAACAAGCATTTGCTTGTTTAGAGTGATGTCTCATTGTTCTATCATTTAAAGGACCAATAATCTTAGAGATAAGATATCTCTTGTGAATGCAAGTAGTTGGAATCTCTTCTTGTTGAACATTCACATCCAGATTAGATTGGTTCAGTTTGGAGAGATGTTGCAATAGAGTTGAGGAATGTGGATTACAATTTGGAACTTGAGTTGGAGAATTGACAAAGTAATCGAACTTTTCATTCACATCTATATCTCCAGATCCAGATGAAGTTCCAGACACAAGAGGGTGAATTTCTTAACATCATTAGGAATAGGTTGAGAATTATCAGAATCATCAGGAACTTGTTGATGCTCATGATTTTGTTGCTCAAGATTCTCTAAAGAGAATAAATGATCTCATGCAAAAGAGAAAATTGGATACTCTGGATTTGAATCATCTATATCATCTGAGTCAGATCTTCACTAAAAGTTCCCAGATCTCCTGCTTGTTTCCTGTTATCACATGAAGATTCAAACAGATTAGAATTAAATGAGTTTGTTAATGAATCCAAATCAAATAACCACTTTGGACCATTCGCAACTGATGGAAAATAGTTTTCAAGGAAATTAACATTCAATGTTTCAATGATAACATTCGTCTTGGAGTTATAAACTCTATACGCTTTTGAAGCGGACGAATATCCAAGAAAGAATCCATCATCAAATTTTGAATTAAACTTGCCAAGATGATCATTTGAGTTTAATATCAATACAGGACATCCAAAAGATTTAAGAAAATCAATATTGGGTTTCCTGCCAAACATAACTCATAAGGAGTTTTCTGTTTGTCCTTAACCAAACAAAGTGCAATTTTGAATAAAACAAGTTGTTGATATTGCTTCATTCCAGAATACGATAAGAATCATCGCATCAGCTAACATTGCTCGAGCAGCTTCAATCAAAGTTTTGTTCTTCCTTTCTGCAACTCTGTTTTGCTGAAGAGTTTGAGGAGCACTGAATTGATAAGTTATTCCTTTAGATGCACAAAAACTATCAATATTAGCATTTTTAAATTCAGTTCCATTATCACTTCTGATTATTTTAACTTTTTGATCTAACTAATTTTCCACTTTAATTATAAATTCTTTTAAAAGATCAGTTGTTTTAGATTTTGAATGGAGAATGAAAACCCAAGTAAATCGTGTATAATCATCAATGATGACTAAACAGTACGATTTATTTCCGATACTCTGTATGTTTACAAGACCAAATAGATCCATATGTAACATTTGTAACGGTTTTGAATTTGAGTTTATTTGTTTGGACTTATAAGATGCTCTATGTTGTTTTCCTTTCAAACATGCTTTGCAAAGATCAGAAGTTGAGAACTTCTTTGAAGGAAAACTAATAATATGATTTCCTGCTGCAAGCTTGTTCATGTTCTTGAAGTTTGAGTGACCGAGATATCTATGCCAAAGCTGGCTTTTATCATTAGATGCTCTAGCAATGAGGCAGGTTGTTTCTGTAGATGGATCAACTTGAGACATGTCTAGTTTGTAAACATCTTTGTCACGAAAACAACCCACTCTTTGCTGATCTGAAACCCTGGCTTTAGGATATAACAGAATGAATCATCAAATAAAGTAGAGAAATATTTATTGCATATTTGTGAAACACTCAAATGATTGAAATTCAATTGTTCACAAAAGTTGACTTTGTCAAAACTTATTCTTCCATTAGATACCGTTCCTTCACCGGTTATCTTTCCTTTTGAATCTCCCCCAAATGCCACATGAGTGCCATCTTCTTGCTTAAAATCTTGAAGCAAGGCTTGATTGCTTGTCATGTGCCAGCTACACCCACTGTCAACATACCATGTGTTTACTGGTCTTCGTGGGTGTACCTGCATGCAAGAAATTTAAGAAGAGTTAGTAACCCAAGCCGAAATGGCCTTGGGCTTTTCAAATTTATCAATAATTGTAAATTGTTTGAAATGGAATTTATTTACGTCAAGTTTATTTTGAACTTTATGATTTTCAAATCCTCTTTTGAAAATAGTTTGATTATCTTTTCTTTGTTTTGTTTTCAAAACATTAAATCTGTTTTCAAGCTCATCATCAAGAAATTTTGAATAATTGTTTGAAACATTATAGAAGTTTTTCTTGTTATATGTTTCATTGTTCATTCTCACTAACCATGGAATAAATTCTTTGATTATACTATTGTGAACTGACATTATACAGATTGTCATAGTCTGAATTGATTCTTGTAGTTGATCTCAAACCTAGAGAAGGTGATTTTGTTAGTTGTTGAAATCCATTATAATGATTTCTTTGATTAGGATTTCTTTGAAACTTTGGATTAGGATATCCTTGATTATCAAAAACCTTTCTTGGTGAGTTTTTCTTGAAGAAACAATCATCTGTATTGTGAGCTCTTTTATCACATAAAGCATAGTATTTGTTGAAATAACAATCAACTGTGTTGTGATTTGTCATATCACATATGTGACAGTATTTGTTGAAATAACACTCAGAAGTGTTATAATTATACATGTCACATATATCATAGTATTTTTAAGGTTTTTGAAATAACCTTTGCTTAATCATTAAAGTAGATGCAACATCTGATCCTAGTTTCATTTTAGGAGTGGACTGATTAAGCTTTTGTTTTGTCGGTGTAAGTTTGGTCTTTTGATATTTATTAGTTTTCTTTTTAACATGTTCACCATTCTTTAAATCCTTAGATACAAATCTATTTTGTACAGCGGAAGTCTTTGGACCTGAACCTGTTTTCAAATCAGAGTTAGATTTGATCTTTGGATTTGTTATTGTTTCAGATATAGTGTTCATGTCAAATGTTCATGCTGACACAAACTTCACAGGTTTAATTTGACTAGTTTTGTTCATTTGGTCAGACTTTTTAGTAGTTGATTTTCTTCTCCTTTGATTTCTTGATGATTTCTTAGGAATTTGTGTCTTAATTGAATCTTGAGAAGATTCATTTTCACACTTTTTGATTTGATTTAATTTATTTGAGCTTGAATCATCAGAACATGAAACGTCTTATTTTTCTTGACATTTTCTTTTCAGTTTAAGATTTATCTCATTTTTGTTTTGAATTTCTTGATCAGTTTGGCATTTCTCAATGACACATTCATTTTTTTGGAACAAATAGCTTTTTGTTCTTTAGACGAGGTTCATATGATTTGACTTTAATTGGATGACCATTTTTAATTTTTTAGGTGTCATTCTCCTCGAATATTTGAATGTTTACTTTTTCAATTTCACATTCAGTATTTTCTTGATCAATCTTCTTTTTCTCTTGAAATTCTTTAAGTTTGGCCTTGTTTTCTAAAGAATGATCATGAGTGTTGAAATTTTTTGG
This sequence comes from Flaveria bidentis, assembly GCA_018326385.1. Taxonomy (NCBI): domain Eukaryota; kingdom Viridiplantae; phylum Streptophyta; class Magnoliopsida; order Asterales; family Asteraceae; genus Flaveria; species Flaveria bidentis. The sequence goes on from BJCM01264034.1 coordinate 4,246, forward strand.
TAAGGTTTTAGAGATTGACTCAAGCATAGGTTCATGTGTGAAACCTAATCCTGATTTATCTTTATCTTTTCTTCAATTTACCAGTTGCTCAACTATAGTCTTTGAGATTTTTACTTTTGCCAAATCAACTTGAGTTGCAGCATGTGATAGTTTTTCTTGTTCAAGTGACTTTGTCATTTCTTCAAGTTGTTTCTTAACTATTTCAAGTTCTTTTAGAGTTGTATTCCAACTTGCTTGAAGTGACATTATTTTTCATCAACATCTTTGTGATCATCTTTCAGTTTTCTATGCATTAGATCTTTATGTTTTAATTTGTCACATATTTTGAATGAGTAACTTCTATAATGTACAACTTGTTCAAAACATTCTTTTATACACAGTTTTTCTCTGACTTCAGTTGGAATTTCGGGATATGGATTTGAAGACTCAGTGTCAGAAGCATATTTTACAACCTTTGGTTGTTTAGACTTTGCCAAGAGTGCAACTTCTTCCTCCTTTGGATCTGACTTGTCACTCCAATCATAGTCTGTCTCATTTTCTGATTCATCAGTTTTTAGATCCTTCTCTTCAGACCATTCATCATTAATTTCTAAAATCAATGCTAAACCTGAAATAAGATCTGAAGTAAATTGTTCAGCATATGCACTCCAGTTATAGCCATCTTTTATGCTTACAACCGGTGCTTTCTTTGGTTCCTTAGATGATTTTTGCTCATCATTTAATTCAGGCATTGGCAGACTCTGATATGGTTTCTGGAATGTCTTTTGAGTCTGCTGTTGATGTCTCTGATTATTTGAACTGCTTTGACCATTTCCACTTTGATTTCTTTGTGCTTTACATTCTCTAGAGCAATGACCATAACTATTACAGTTGAAACATCTTGATTTTGACTTGTCAAAACCAACTGTTTTGTTGGCACTAGCTTGTAGTTCATGTTGACATGTGAGTGCTTTTGTGTTTTGTAAGCAATCATCACCATTTTCCAATTCAAATCCATTTCTTCTACGTCAGCAGGATCCATCTCAAATAAATCCTGCAAAACCAAATCAATTTGAGTTACATGACTACCCTGGTAGGCTTGGGAACTTGCCATGAAAGGTGTAAAAGCGTTTTGGACTCTTTATCCTGCAATAGGATATTTATAACATCTTTAACTTTGCTAGGATTAGCAGAGTTAGAAGATGGAGTCTCATTATGGGTTTTTGGCACAGTAGATTTTGGGGAAGACTGTTGTGGTTGTGGTTGAGCAGAATATATTGGGGTACTTGTGAAAATCCTGCTCCAACGAACAGATCACCCTCATCTTCAGGAGTAGCATCATTCTTGGCAAGAAAGGCATTTTCAATAGTGTTTGTTGGAGAAGCAGATCTGTCATTATTTTTTGAACTCTCATCAATTTCTACAGATTCAATCTTTGTTATAAGAAGATCAAGATCCATAGGAAATCTTTCAGTGTGCTTTAGCAGAGTTACAGTTTGTTTCCATGAGGTTGGAAGTGCATTTAGGAGTCTGTCATTTAAATCGTTAAGATAATTTTTGATTCCTAGAATGGACATTTCAGATGTGAGTTGATGTGAGTTGAACATATCTATTTATCATCTGATTTATTGTTTATCCTGATATGTGCTCAAAAAGTTCAAGTTGTCTCTTCAACTTTTGTCTTTTAAGATCTTGAATTTCTTTGCCTCCTTCACAGATGACTTTCAAAGCTTTATACATTATATAACAAGTTTGAAAATTCTCCAATCTTGAAAGTACTTCAAGTGGTAACCCTTTGCACATAAGAGAGTAAGCTTTAACATCATTCTTCACCTTCTTTAAGTCATCACCAATTAATCCATCTTCAGGATATGGTTCTTGAGTTTCATTAGTGTAAACAAATCCTCTATCAGGACCATCTGAGGTGATTGGAATATGATGACCTTTTTCAATTGACTTCCACAAATCAGTGTCAATTGAGTTGAAGTGATGTTTTAATCTGAGAGACTAATTTTTTAAATCGGCTCGATTATTTAGCTTTGGTACTTTGTTTTCTGAACCTTCAGACCTGGCCATTGATTAAGTTTTTAATTCAAGAAAATATACTATTTTTATGTTTTAGTTTTGAAAAGAAATAAAGAATTGAAAATATTTTTGGATTTTTGGATTTTGAAAAAAATTCTAAGTATAGAGTGATACACCTGAATTAGATGCGCCTGAACAATGGTGAAGTGCCTGAACAATGGTGAAGCGCCTAAACAGTGATGAAACGTCTAAATAGTAGAGAAACTTCCCAACTTGATTTGAACAGTTGTCAAACGCTTGAATAGTTGTCAAACGCCCAAACATGTGCCTTAACAGTATCAAAACGCCTGAATAGTTGTCAAACGCCTGGAACTTTAACTTCTGAAAAAACATCTGAATCAATGCAATACGTACACACAGTGTCAAAACGACTATTCTGAAAACGCCTAAATAGAGTTAAAGCATCTTAACAGTGTTCATGCGCCTAATTACTTAGGTAACTTTCAGATGATTTCAACACATCATGCGCCTAATTCATAACAACCTCATCTTAACTGATTTTCCAAAAACTTGATAATATGATCTGAAACCCTTCAATTAAGTCACAATAACACCGATAATCAATCCTTTGACTTCATATCTTCCAATAAACAACAATTAAGATTTAGTTTTGCAAAAATCAGTGTGCGGATATGAAGAACAGTTCGAACACTAAATTTGACAAAAACTCAGATTTGTTGTTGTAAATTCACTCAATTGAGATTCAAATCATATTTCTTGTGATGAAATACAACTAAATAATCAATTAATTGCATAATTGCGATCAAATCACAGATTCAAGTGATAAAAATGCTCAAAATGTCATTTTTAAACTTCAATCACTGAACCAAAAGCTCTGATACCATTTGATAGGTTCAAATGGATCGATCTGTGATTGATATCAAGCAATTGACAATAATATGAACAATGTAATCAAACAAACAAAATATCATAAAAATTCATAGAGTTTTCATTGATACTAGCTGGATTACAAAATGCAAAATTGAGAGAAAATGTGTAGTGTTGTTACCTGCGCATACATAGGAATCATATATATACTAATAAACAAGAAAACAAAAGAAACATATATTTACATAATAAGTCCCTAAACTATGACAAAACTTTTCTAAAGACTAAAACACTAATCTTTCTAGATTTCTAACAGGTTTGAACCCGAGACCATTCCTCTTAGAGGCAGAATCTCTACCAAGGATCCCTTACACGTTGTCTAAGATCCATAAGATATAAATAAGCTTAATTATGCTTTGAAATCATTAAACGACTTTGAAGCTTGATGCGTAGAAAAAAGGAAGTTATGTTGAAGCATTTAATGAAATTTTTTCCACATAAAGTTAAGCTTATGATAATATTCCGTAACAAATATCCTTTTTGAGTTAATGAATTGCATACAAACAAAAACAACTAACCAATTTATTTTATCATAAGTTTCCTTCGAGACCTTCCAAACCACTTGCAAGTTTTACATAGATTGACCCATAGCATTCAAATACATGATTTATACGACTCTTTGGCATATAACACTTATTGAAATTTTGCCATTCTGAACACCTTATTTATCAGATTAACATTCTTATGAAATAGGTATGGAGCTTAAATTTGTATTTAATTTTTAAAACATGAACAATTAAATACATATAAAAATAATAATCATAGTTTTTAGAGTCTGACATGACAAATGGATCAATTTGTATTTCTTATCATGTATGTTAAATAAGTCATTAATGATGACTGTAATAGTGTAATAACCATATTATATACCTTGCACAATTTTCTGCTAACATACATCACCCCTTGCCGATATGTATAAAAAATGTTACAATACATAAGCTTGTGAATTAATTACATTTTAATCTTTACGGATCATCAATCACTGACAATTTCAAAACAGCAAAAGTCAAAAATTTACAAAAATACAACAAAAAAGAATTCACTAGAATCCTCTAATTATATCCATCATACGACATGGTCTCTACTAGTTTCCGGTGAAGTAGATTTACTCCTTGAGCTAGAAATTGGCAAGGAATTCGAACATGTAGCTTGCGAATTCATCATTGTTGCCACCATATTTTTGTTATAGATTGTTGATGAACACTTATTCGCGTTTGAAGTTGAAGGAAAACTCGAAAACAATGGAAATGTGTCTCCTGGTTTAACATTCTGCCCGGATTTGTCACCTCCGCCTTGACCTCCCACCGCACCACCACCAATTATTGACGTCAATGCTGCCTGTAATACTGACCGGAAGTTAGGGTCTGATGTGATTGCCCTTGTTGCAGCTTCAATGGTGTCTGGTTGTAGAGAATGTTGATTGTTTGTTGTTGTCATTATGGGCTTATTTTGCATGAAAGAATGGTAAACGTTTTCTTGAGGTTGTGTTGATCCAAAGTTTAGGGACCCCATTTGATTTTTCCCATAGTTGAGGGACCCATTGCTCCAAGAAATGGGCAATGCGTTAGACTCTAATGAGCTAAAGTTTAGGTTTGTTGTTGAGTATTTTGGAGAGAAAATGTTTGCCATGGGTGGTGATCGAAAGTCGTAAGGTGATGATGTTGAAAGTGTGTTTGAAGTAAGATCAAGTGTGACGGTTGGGCATGAGGGAGAGGAGGATATTGAAGAATGTGGTAAGTAAATCGGCTTAAGTTTTGAGTTCTCGTTGAGATAAAAGTTTAGCCCATGAGAAGTGGTGCTAAGGTTATGGTTTGAGTTTGATCCGGATGTTGTGGGGCCCGATGTTAACATGTTAGCGGCAGCTGAGGTGGTGGAAGCCATAGCAGTGGCGGAGACAGGCAGTGGATGGTCGTGTGTTCCTTCGTATGTGGTGATCAAAATGGACATATCTTGAGGACATCTTTGTACCTACACAATTAGATCAATTATATCAAGATCGATGTTTTAGCTAATGTTAGCACCAATCCTAACTGTTAGAATAAATTTTAGTTGGCAAAACAATAGTTTCCCTAGCATAATTTGAACACTACATTAGTTCTTCCTTTATCTTTTAAAATTTTACCTGTTTCCTAACTGGGCAAGTTGTAGACACAGTGCAACGATAATATGCACGTGGACAAGGATTTCCTTTCGCGATCTTTTGTCCATATTTTCTCCATTGACATCCATCATTCATCTGAAAATTAAAACCCAAATTTTAATAACTCTTGCAAATTAATATCGTTTTTTAAAAACATGAGGAAATAATGTTGATGATTACCGTTGGGGTGTCACAGCGAACCCTAACGGAAACTCTTGTTTTCTTTGCAGGGTTTTGTTGTGACACTTCAGAATCATCTTGTCTTCTTTTTGGATTCTGAGGTTTTTGATGGGTCCAAGTCTCTCCACCTTCATTTTTGGCTTCATCCAAACTATTATCAAGGCTCGGGTTGACCGAAGATATAGCTTGCGTGGTGGATGAGATGTCAAATTTCCCACACTCAAGCCCAAGACCTAACCCTTGTGTAGTTTTGGTAGGAGGTGTTGAACATCTCTTATCTTTCTTGGTCAGATCGAGTGATGATGTTCTTCCAAGACTAAGGGAAACAAGCTCAGACTCATCATTGATTTGTGGTTCATTGTTATGCTTGATTTTAGGAGTGACCACAGTTGAACCTTCTTGTTGTTGATGAAGAATATCTTGGAATTTTTTTTGAAGGGTTTGATATTCCTTCATGATCTGATCCAAGTGCATCCTTAGCCTTTGGTTTTCTTCCCTCACCTCTCCCATTTCGACTTTCGTTAGCTCAATCTGCTTCTCATCCGGCATTAGTTCAAACCCATTTAATTTTAGCTACATTTGTGCAAAATTATAGCACGCACATGTTATATTTTTTATTGTATTGTTGTTGTTACGTAGGCTTATGCTATTTGGATTAATTTGATTGATTGATTTCACATATAGTTAGAGACTAGTGCTCAGACGACATACATTTAAAATAGCAACCAATCCCATATAAACAATCACGTGATTATATTAACAAACAATAGGCTATGAAGAGAGTTTGTTAATAATTGATAAGTCAAGTTTATAAGTTGAATATGTATCGAATGAGAGACGTACATTCAAGTTCATATTACATACTATGCATTCTTGTACATGACGAGTAACAAATTAAGATTGTCATCTTTATGTTTTACACTTTTCATAGCTTGTTAGCGTTTTTTTATTTTTTTTTGGAAAACCCATCATTACCTTGGGGTTTTTGTTGCAAGGATAACTTAATATATTAAGTTTAATAACCTTCATATGGGTTGTTCATTTCAAGTCAAAAGACGATAATTTTAAGGAGTTATTCGGATACATATACTTTTTATTTTAATTGTGTGTAAACCAACGTCAAATCAGTTGGTTGAACTTTATGTTATTTTTTTTTTTCTGTTTTACTTCTATTTTATTTTCTGACATGAGTTACATACAGCTCCAAGACGCACTTAAAGTACTCGAGTTTTTCAAATATAGTGTTCTATCTCATGAATAAATTCACATACTCAAGAATTATTAAACTATATAAAAGTCGCAACCTTTTTAAAGAGTAGTAAATAGATCTTGATATTTTCAATGTTTCATCAACCAAGATGAACTGTGTATTGAATCTTGAAATAATACAAGTCTAAATAAGACATTTCATTGGTTAAAATATTAAAATTGTTAATAGGTATGTTATACAAATCATTCTTGTATTTTGAAACATAGCCCAAATTAAAGATCCGATATAATCAAGAACTCATAAACATTTTTTTTCGGGAACTCCTTATTTCTCTAATCAATTTTAAACAATACATGTAGAAATAATAAAACTAACAAGAAAATTTCAGCTTCTGATTCCTTAAAGACTCATTTTCTCTCTTTTATGAAAGGTTATAACCATTATATATGCACATACCCGACAACTTAAAGAATCTTAAAAATAGAGACCTTTAATACTTCCAATACCAAACTAATTTGTTATATTGACACATAAAAGTTTTAAGAAAGGAAAATGGAAGAAGATATAGATGTACTACAAAGAACTTCACACTCATTTCACATATTAATCGTAAGTTTATCATGAGAATTAATTAAGAAATATAACAGAATAAAGCTTCAAGCACGTAAGCACAAATGAATAACTTCTTTCTACTAAAGTAAATAGCAAATAATATGATTTGTTATATGTCTAATGAATCTTATAAAGACCAACCTCTGGTTCACTGTCATGGCGATCATCTCCGGCGTCTTCCTTCTTGATTTTGGTTGTTTTTCTCTGATCATCCTCCATGGCTGCCTTCTGTGTCAAAAGTATTCTACTACTGCTATTGAATGATCAGTTGAATAGAATTATAAATGAGGAAGATATAGCAACTTAGATCTGTTCTTATAATGAGGTGGGCATCAATGTTTGACTTGTATGTATATACGTTTTCTTTTGTTCAATATTTCATCAATTATCATATGGAAAAATGTCAATGCTCCAATTGCATGCCATCATCTAAGAAATTATTTTACTACTACTAGTGTCTTTTTTTTAATTTATGAAGAAGACTTCATTTATATTATTTGAGCTAAAAGAATATATATATATATACATATATATATATATATATATGTGTGTGTGTGTGTGTTTGGGTGTATATATAATAGTGATGTACTCAATACATTACTATTTTCATGTACAAAATTGGATAATACACTTTATATAGACCGGGCAAGTATAAGAAGAGTTACAAAGAGATGATGTAAACGGTTGCATAACCTTAATTATGTGTTATTATTAAAACAAAACATACAAGAGTTTAATTGATTCTCGTAGTTTTTTATTATGTATTGAGCATCAATCTCTTCAATGTATAGGGCGTGGCCATACAAAGTGAAAAAATTATCTCAAGCATACAAAGTTGCTATATAATTGCACACCAAATGAAAAAGTATATTGTTTCGAGTTAATTACGCATGTTTTAATGTAAGTTTTAATCCAAACATAACCCGGCAACGTGTGGTCGGTACCCATGGGTGAATTGTCGGTACCCATGCGTGAATTATTATAATTTTTTTGTCATTTTCATGAAAAAATTAAGAAATTTTAAATTCCGACTATGGTTTATGACATTTTTATTTCTAACTACGTTGTGATATAAACTTTATTAAAAATAGATCTATAGCAAACACACAAGCAAAACTCTTTAATTATTAAATATGATCAATTAATGTTTCGTTTATCAGCAAATATTGGTAATGGTAATGAAATATTTATTCTGCACAGAATCTAGCTATTTAACCTGTTATATAATTATTATTATTATAATAGATAAGAAAAATATAATTTTTATAATAGATAAGAGATAGACTATATATGAACGAACAACTTGAAGAATTCAACTTCAACGTTTAGGTCAGTTTTTTGATTATAGAGGTTGGACCCGCAAGAAACGGGCCTATTTGCTGACTGCCAATCCATTATTTATTTATTTATTTGTTTATAGCCAATTAGCAGCTAAATATCACATGGTTGAAGTTTCCTACATACAAAAGTCAAACATAAAAAAAATTCAAATACTTTATAAAATTATCATGTCGTCTAGGATAGTTGAAATGGTAACATATTGAAAGGTAAAAACCTTTCAACTGACTGCTAATAGAGTATTAGGAGTTCTAATAAGCATAAATAAAATATCAATGATCGGTGGCTGAGTTACATCACCGTCATTTTGTGTTTAGAATTATTAGGGCTTAAAATCACGACTTTCTAGCGTGTTGGCATTAAGGATTACCCCTCATAAAAATGGTACAAGTTTTTTTGTATTATATATATTAACAAAATTATAAATTTAGAGATAAACTATAAGGGTTTCGGCTACATATTCATGTAAAGTTAAAAATAGCTTCGTTTTTCATTGTCTTTGCTTTTGACTGTTTTTATAAATCATCTACACCTCTTTTGTTTGTATCTTTCTTTGAATATTAAAACTTTAATTTTGCTTTCATGCGTTCAAAAACATTTAACCTAGCTTGGGTACCATCTTCCTCGGCGAAAAAAAATATGTCTAATTAACAAGATGACAATATCGGTTTCTGGTAACAATGGAGTTCTATCCTTAGTTGTCCTAAACAAGGTTTTACGAGAACATCTAGGCTAAATTTGCATAAAATTTGGAGCATGATTTTTTCCTTGAATAAAATTTACAACCCATTTATTTGTTACAACCTACCTTTATTATATGTATATCCAACGGTTAATATTATTATAAAGAGGCTAACAAGAAGCTAAAACCCCAGGCAACATTACAATAAGAAGGAAAACAACCCACGTATTTATGTTACTTCATTGCTTACCATGAGTAGGTTGAGGCTTCTCTTATCTTCATTGCTTTTATAGTATAACCGTATTTATGTTACTTCTTTTTTTTTAATAATGGTATGTTCTTTTCATTCATTTTTATTTGATATGAGTTGTGGAGAATTTTTTTGCAAAGATGGAAAATTGATTTGTGGGTGTATATTCTTTAAAGCGAAACAATAAGTGAATGGCCTTTAGCAAAGCACAATTGGCATCTCCTTTGATATGGATGATTAGTAACAGTGCGTTGTTGGGGTGTAGGTAAAAGTCTAAGTGTTTTGCATTGTTGGATCTGTTGTTTTATGATTCGTGAAAAAATTGGGTGTTAATCATAAAGTTTGTTGTTGGTTGATGTAGATTTGCAGTGATTGTTGATGTTGAGATAATGATAACTCATGACTTATGAGTTTTTGATGTAATTCATGAAAAGAGATAGGGTTATCTCATAGCAAACGGCGTCAATCATCGGTTTGTAGGATGTGGAGTTCATACCATTTAAGACAATGTTGGTAACATGTAACACACTTGGGAAATCTCATATCCACAAAAGAGAATTCTGGTTCATAAGAAATGTCATGCCTCTAATATCACCAATGTATTTTGGGCGTATTGATTGTGGATAAGATGAGAACTCCAAAGTTAAGTTTGCTTTGTTGGTTGCAATCCAGTGATGGGTGAACTCCTAGGAAAGTTTTCACCTGAGCAACTAAAAGCAAATCTATGAGCCCCTTGTGGGTAAAGCGGATAACATTGGTGATTTATGGGCTCAGATGTTACATATGGTATTAGAGCCAAGGTTGGGCTAGTGTGCCAGCGAGTATGATGGTTTTCTAAGTGAAGGATGATGTAACATCCCATACGAGTTGAGAATGAGAACGAAAGCTTTCTTATATGAAGCTGAATACCTTCACTACCAAACGTGTTTTAAAACCATGAGGGGCGTGCGCCTTAGGGCATGTTGCTACCAAAGCGCTCAATTTTTTAATACGGTGGTTGCGCCGGCCTACCAACAATGATGATGGTCTCCCAAATAGGGAAGGATGTAACATCCCATATCAGTCAGGAAGAGGAACAAAAGCTTCCTTATATGAAGCTGGATAACTTTCCTATTAGCTTTATTCTAAAATCATAAGGGGGAAGACACTTAAGGGCGTTTTGCTGCCAAAGTAGACAATATCTGGTACGGTGCTTGGGCTTATACGAATAGTATCAAAGTCATGGTTGGGTCGATTTACCATGGAGGACGCTAGTCTCCCAAGTGGGAGAGGATGTAACAACCAACATAGTTGGGAAGGGGCATGAAAGCTTCCTTATAAAAAGCTGGATACCTTCCTAATCATATGCATGTTAAAACCATGAGGGGCGGGCGCCTAAGGGCATGCTACTACCAAAGCGCAAAATATCTAGTACGCTACTCGGGTTGTTACAAAACATCTTCTATGATCATGCTCTAACCAAGGAAATAAATTTCACCCATAATGGCTTTTACTGATTACATAATCAGTGATGGGTTGATCTGGATTCTTGGAGGATTATTTAAAATTATGTGACCACGAGAAGGTGGAGGTATAGGTGGCAAAGAGAACGTTCCATGCCTCCTGGGATGAAATAGCATTAGGATTTAGCAGGACAATAGAGGGAGATAGGCTTCTGATCAAGGCACCAAATAGAAGTTAGGTTTAGTGAAACCAAGCATGGTAACCAACTTGTGGGGTGGATTTTCTAGAAACATGGATGCAGGGTTTTGTATTGGGGTGAAATCTATTAATATATATTTAGAGATCTAACCCATATAGTAGGACTTCGATCTAGGGTTTTCCTGCTTAAATTTTTAATGGTGGTAAGTTTGTAAAACGAAAGGATCGTTATAAGTTTGAGAGCTGATTGAGAGTTGATGGGCAGGGAGGAAATATATGATGGATGGGAGGTGCTTTCGTTTTGATATGGTGGCTGTTCGAACAAAAAAATATGATTAGAAAACTATAGGGAGTCAATGATGCTGATAAGGCAGGTGAAAGAAGGTGATCAGAAAATTTACATATTTAAGAGGACGTGGTTGATACCACATTATAGGTATTCAAATGATGCATTATTCTTATTGATAAATATTGAATATATACAATGTGCATTTTTTGCATAGAGTGTTGACAACAACAATTAAGAAGGATATGATAACAATACAACACTATGTAAAATAACAAAACAATTCAAAATTTTAAAATGTATAGCATCCATATGGAGGGGAATAAGTGTATCATTAATACTATAATATAGGTCAATGTTTCAAATTCTACAAGCGACAAATATCAAGGTAGATTAGGAGTCATTCCATAAGCTGTACGATTTTGGCTCTTAACCACTTGCTAGTGTGCCTCTTTCTTTCAAAACATATATTGGTCATTTTAAGAAAAAAATCATTTATCTCATACTTTTACCTTCTAGTGTAATTCCTATGAAATATACAAAATAAGGGTGTCATCATGTTTCAATCTTCTCTTGTCATTTTACCAAAATTTACTTTGGTTGTTTTTAGTATTGTTCTATTACTTGTAAAAATGAATCGTTATATAGATCTATGTGAAACTTTAGGTTATGAAATGAGTGGCCCAAATTTAATCTCAATAACAAGATTAATATGATAAGTTACATTTTATAGTTAAAACTAAAACTCATTTAGCTTGGCATGAGGAATAAAAGCTACTCGACATTGTAAAGACTAACATCCAAGTATCAACAGTTGATAGTTGATGTTTCACATCACTATGACTTATGCAGTTGGTTGTGTAATGACAATTATGTTCCACTGCAATAAATTATGCATGTTTACTTGAAGTTTAAGATTAAGTTTTTGAGTGATGACTCCTAAAACTTGGGCCTTATAGCTTTATTAAAGAGCTTGATTATGGTTTAGCTATAGTTACATTAAGATCTAATTTCAATTTTCCGAGGTAAATTCATGTACACTTAACTACACTTTCACCTATCACATGGGAAATAATGCAAGCAAGCGATTTTTGGTGTGGGTTACCAAATAAATAAGATATACATAGTAATTATAAGTTTTCCCTAGAATGATGGTTGTATGTTGCTCAATTGTTGCGTGCTATATTGTTTATGCTAATGTTGGTGTATCCTTTTCCCTCTTAGCATGGCAAAATCCCATCATTGTATAAATGTGCGTGTTGGTTACTTATTTGTTTCCCTACATACCATAGGCTTTCAATATTATTACTTTACATCTAAGATCATTACACATGGATGTAGAGAGTTATATGAGCAGCTCGAATAGTTCATAAATCATCGTATTTGTTAGGATCGTGTACTGGACGAATACTAACAGATTAACGTGTATACCGAATCAAATAGTGCGGAATCCTATTTGGCTGGCGATCCAATCAGTGAGAACGCACGTAGAATCAATTAAAGATTGAATCTAAACGTTAAGAACGATTAGCAATCGATCTACTACGATCTATGAAGTTGGAACAGGTTGCTAGAGGTCTCTGGACGGCTAGGGTACGTCTAGGTATTGAATTATTCAAAGTGTCACATTTTTCCACGATTTAAGTGGTCTTTATAGGTTAGGGTTTCTCAATCGTGCGACTAGAGCATTTGCATGGTTCAGTCGTGCGATTGAGTAATGCGGTTGATCCATTCGCACGACTGAATGCTCAGTCGTGCGACTGAGTCAATCTCATGTTACAATCATGCGACTGATCCAGTCTCCTGGTTCATTCGTACGACTGGTTCATTAGCAGAACTTCACATGATTAAGTTTGAATATGTTTCATATTCATTAATTGATTTAGATATTATTCAAACAACCACAACCTATATAGTTAGTTCAATATGCATTATTACATACCAACCAATAAAATATTTAACATTATAAGCACAACCACATATTGTATTTCATTAGGTACCCATACAATTACATATGCGTAAGACAATAAAAACATATTACATCAAGTTCAGAAACTAGGGACACATGTATCTACAGTATTGAGTTTTTGTCAACAAATATCGTATTAGGTATGGTTTTGTTGAGATATAATATCTTATTCATGTGTGTCTAACTATAGTAAAACTATCGGGTCAATTTTGCAAAAAGTTTAAAGTTAATCTTAGAATCTAACATTTATGGTTATGTCATAGCATTTTTAGTCTTTAGATAAGTTTTGTAATAGTTTAGGGACTTATTATTTAAATATATGTTCCTTTGTTTCTTGATATTAGTATAAATAGGATTGCTTTTATTTGTGCAGGTAACACTTGTAAGACTTTAGATATTATTCTCTCAATTACACTTTGTAATCCTTCTAATATCAATAAAAAATCTATAAATTTTTCTGATATTTTTTGTATTGATTACATTGTTCATATATTGTCAATTGCTTAATAACAATCAATGATCGATCCATTTGAACCTATCAAATGGTATCAGAGCTTTCTGTTCAGTGATTGATGTTCAAAAATGACTTTTTGAGCATTTTTTATCACTTGAATCTGTGATTTGATCGCAATTGTGCAATTAATTGATGATTTAGTTATGTTTCATCACTAGAAACATGATTTGAATCTCAACTAAGAGAATTTACATCATCAAATTTGAGTTTTTGTCAAATTTGTGTTTGTATAAGTTCTTTAAACTCGAACACTGATTTTGCAAAATTAAGTCTCAAATTGTTGTTAATTGAAATATATGAAGCTAAAGGATTCATTATCGATGTAATTATGACTTGATTGAAGAATTTCAAATCATTTTATCAAGTTTTGGAAAATTTGATAAGATCAGGTTGTTAGAAAGAAGATGAATTATGTGTTTGAGATGTTTAAATCATCTGAATAATCACCTAAGTATTTAGGCACAAGAACACTGTTCAGACGCTTTAACATTGTTTAGGCATTTTTGGAGAGGTCATTTTGACACTGTGTGGGCATTTTAGAATTGTTCAGACGTTTTCAGAAGTCTAAGTCCCTGGCGTTTTGGAACTGTTCAGGCGCATTGCAATTGTTTTCAGGCGCATCAACACTGTTTGGGCGTTTAACAACTATTTAGGTGTTTGACAACTGTTTAGGCGTTTCTACTCTTGGAAACTTCAGAAGTACACTAAGGCAATCCCATAGGAATTTCTAAGAAAAGTTGGAAGTTTCTCTACTGTTTAGGCATTTGTTGGGCTTTAAACATTCACGTTTAAAATTCCCCTTTTCACCACAGTTAAAGCATGTGATTTTGGTTTTGTCAAAACTAAAGGTTGTATCTTTAGTGGCTACTAGATTCTACCCCGTATTTTTCACAAACTTCTTTGCCCTTCTGACCGCACTAGCCAAAGGCCACATTATGTCCATCCTTTCTAGCTCATTTTCGTTAACTTTCTCATAATCCTCATCTGCAAGATGACAATTTCCAATCTTACCTGCTACTAAACTATCTTAAGATTGTACAACTGTCGCAAGAAGATTCATATGTTCTTTGGCAACTTCCATTGTAACATTACCGAGATTCTCGGTCTTCAACTTTGTATTGTTCGCTTCAGGAACTATATATTGGGTTCCCGATGATCCTGACGTTTCGGTTCCTGAGGTACTGGTTTGAGAAGGAGTAGAAGAACTCGACACGAAAGCTGTTTGTAATGGTGCTCCTGACACAGCTGGAGTTGGAACTGAGTTGTAGATTGAAGGATTCTGAACATAGGATCCTTTCTTAGACTTGTATTTCATTCTCATTTCTTCTTCTCTTAACTTCAGGAAGAAATCATTTATGT
>BJCM01264039.1:2933-19687 GCA_018326385.1 Flaveria bidentis
TATATATATATATATATATATATATATTAAATAAACGACCTCAAATTAATGGATTTTAAAACCAATATGTTTCGTAAAAATAAGAGATTTGCCTAATAAAAGAAATAAAAGAGATTTTGTATAAAATTCACTATTTTACAAAAGTATTAGTTAAGCTTTGAATAAACTACATCAAGCTAATATATATATATATATATATATATATATATATATATATATATATATATATATGTATATATATATATAAGTTTGAAACATTTAGATAAGAAAAATGACAGTCGACGTAAGAAATAAATGTAAGGACTAGTATTATTAGATGCCTAGAATACGCTAAGGTTAGACATTAGTTTATAAGACGTATGAATCTTAATTCATATATTTCTTAAGAAAAGTAATAAAATTTACGAGAAATTAACAAAATACTTTAAAATAATAAAAATATTTTATCTTTAAAAATAACTAAATAAGTTAGGTGAAAAATATTTTCATAAACATGAATTATCAAATATTGATCAAGTTATATATATTTAGGGTTTTGATAAATCGGAGCCTAACGTATTAACCATATTGTAATCGCATTCAAAGATGATATTATTTGGTCCAATTTTAAATATTGTTTTATTTAAACTGTTTTGGGGGAAGAACATTATGAAATTTTATTTATATATGATGGATAGAACGAGATTAATATATGTTATGAAGGTATAAATTGGGTCAATAGTATAAATATATACTATTGAACCCCTAAATCCCCCATAATCATTAACTTTAAGGAGGCCACAAACTATATTGGTAGATCCATCGGGTTAGAAGGGTCCGCTCTCGCGACCAGTCGCACTGGCCAGGTTGTAGTAAGGGAATTTATATGTTTGGATTGTTGTGGGACAACGAGGTGTTTCTTGGCTTTATTATGGACTTATGACCTAATTTAATCATCGTACTTAACTAGTCTATGTTGAGTATATTATATATCGCTACATCATATTGTTTTGAAAACCAAATGTTTATAAGATTTAAAATCCCGAATGCTCACCAACTTTATGTTGACTGTTATTATCTTTCATGCTTTTCAGGATCGTAGGTAAGCTCTGTATGGATTTACTGGAATGTGTCTTTGGAGGGTTAAACATGCCGGTTATTTTCAAGTAGTGATAACCTAATAAAAGGGGCATTGTTATTTGACTAAACAATGTGGTTGTAAAATTAAACTATTTATTACTATGTTACGTTTAAAAAGTGTTTAAGGAATGGTTCTTTCATAAACAACTGCTAAATCATTCGCGTTTGACTGTAATCGTTGGATTAATTCAGACTTCCGTTAACACCACGTTACGTGATTTTCCGCTGCGATTTTCGGGATGTGACTAAAGTTGGTATCGGAGCCAATGGTTATAACAAACTAGAAAAAAATTAAAAAAAAATTTAGACAATAACCTTTAAAATATTTTCATGACTCCACAGACAATTCCATATCTTTGAGCTTTACCCTAGGTTGAAGTATAGTATGGATATAATAAATTATATTAAGACTTTAACTGTTGAATTAATATGTTGTGTATTATGTAATTAACAAGTATGCATGTATAAATTTCTTTTACTGTAGATGTCTGATCGAGTTAACAGAGAGGAAGTGCCAAACCTTAGTAGCATTACCGAGGGTCCATCAATACCCATTTCCACCTCGCCTTCGTATCACCCTACCTAGCCCTATTTTGCAGCTACCCTATACTCGGGCATGGAAAACTCGGGGAATGGTTGGTGTCACACCCCCAACCTCGGCGATTTCCTGCGGGGTGTGAACGTCATGAAAACCATAGTCATTGATCGACCACTACATGGTATAGTAAACATACGATGCAAATAACTTAAAAAATACATAATTATTTTTCAGAGTTGAATTACGGAACCAATAAAATTAATGTAATTGTTTTCAATATGACAAATACAACAATAAATGTCCCAAACAACATGAATGACCCTAAATGTGATGTGGCCCAAGCTAACTTAACTTGATGCAAATGTCAAATACCTAGGAAAACATGCATGAAATATGTCAACATAAAGTTGGGGAGTTCACAAGTTTTAAAGTAATAGTAAATAGTGTAATGGACCACAAGTCTTTCTATGATTTGATTGTTGATCATACAATACTACAATATTATATAAGCATAGCAACCGAAGCTAGACTGTAACTGTAATAAATTACCCATATCCATGCTTACCGTAAGCATAGGGTGAACATGCTAATAATGCACCCGTTTAGACCTCCGGTTAAAGTTAGGGAAATTAACCCGGGTGGGGGTAGTTAAACCCAATAGTACTATTCATGATTACCTCGCTTTGGGAAATAAACTAACTGTCCGATAACGGGGGACTTCATATGATAAGTAAACAACTTATATAACATGTGAAATCATTGACAAGTAAATGTGTCCAAAAAAATAATACTTTGCATGCAATCTCCCCCAAAATAAAAATAAGTACAAATGGGGCCATGAAACTCACCTGTCAAGTGAGTGATTAAGCTCAGAGTTGAAAGTATCCAAGTGCTTGAGAAAATCCAACCTAAGTTCGCCCTAGAATAAGTAAGGCAACTTATGTCTAAGTATTTGCTTCTATGTGTAATGTGAGCATATAACTATTTCATCCACACACTTGGTAACAAAGTGTTTGACTCGATGACCCGTTAGTGACACAAAATGAATATTTGTGAAATATATATTACTAAAAATGTTAATAAATTGTACTTCACTTGAAAGTTTCAAAAAAAACATTTGCATCTTAAAGTTGACACATTATATGAGTAATTAAATATCGTTTTGTCTCGACCCGAGACGTGACTTAAGTGTTTAGTAATTAATTATGTAATTACATATGAAATTATAGAAGCTAGGGTTTTGAAATAATCTTATTTTCTTAAGTAAAATAATATTTACATTATATTTTTTTATTTTTAAATTTTGAAATCTTAACATCTAAGTAAAATCACTAGTTTTTATATTTTACAATCCATGTATAAATATATATATTTGTCCATAAAATAATTATTTAATTATTTTCTTAGTAGTATTATTCTTTTATTTTGTCTAGTTCTTGACATATATTAAATTAGGGTTTCTTAAATTTATTAAGTAACTTTGGTATATTATAAAGTAAATCTTTTTAATAAATTAATTAGTCAATTTACTAACTTGTCTTAACCCATTTTTGAAGTGACCTAGTAACTATTATTATGAATACCATAAATTTATATTTTAAGTCTCATGTCAAATTAGCAACAAAATCATGTGTCATCTTTGTTAAAAGTCATCTACTAATCATTCTTTCTAAACTAACATAATATATAGTTATGGAGTTCATATTGTTCTCTTTTAAAGTCTCATGTTTATATATATTTAACCACACTTGTAAATTTGATAAAATTGTCATCAAGTTATAACCCAACTTTTATAATAATATATTTACACTCATTAACTAATTATAACTTGAAGAATGTATATAAGTATTCTTAGTAATACTTGTAAAGGTTTAAAATCACATAACTATAACCTAACCCTTTTATAGATTCTCATGAGTTTTAACAAATCTGTATGACTTTTTATAAAGTCCACAACTAGTAACTTGGTCAAACATGGATCTATGAATATTTACTTTTTAAGTATAAGAATCATTATTTAGTTCATGTATGAAATATTATTTTGGAACTCCTTGTTGGTAAAAACATCATTTTTAACATGAAAGAATTGTGTGGATGAATGTTGTTACATATGATCTAGTAGATAAATAATATAATGAAATGAAAGATATATTAACAAAAAGAAAGTGTTCTCACTAAAAACAAGCAAGAAAGGATGGAAGGGTTGATGTAAGATGCTTGGAAGCTTCAAAAATCACTTGCTCTTCAACAACGACACTTGAATCACCAAAGATTTGTAGAATACAAGTTTGAAAGATGGTGGAATGGTGGTGTGTAGGTATGGGATGAATTTTTGAAGGAGTGAAAGAGGGTGATGTTAAAGTGTAGGTGAAATTTGAAGTATGAGGTTGCTTCTTATAACCTTCAAAAATTTAAAACTCAACTTTTTTATAAAGATGCATGCTTGAAGTTGGTCAAACAATAAAAATGATACTTCCCCAAAGTAGTAATGAAACATATGTCTTTAATCACTTTTAAAAAGGGGTTTTAATAAAATGGTAGGTTTCTTAAAATCATAAAAGGTTATTGTAAGATTTCTTGGAAATAAAAAGGGAAAGAAGGGGGAGGGGGGAATGGCCAATGGATTGAAAAATGAGGGTTTTCATTTATTTTTTAAGTTGTATTGCGTATTTGGGTGGTATTATTTACACTATAGTAATTTTTATATATTTTTACTTTTTAAAATACATAAAAATTATTATAACAAATCATATAATATCATACCTTTTAATATTTATGATACCTCATGTATCTAGTAGTCACGTTAAAAGGATTCATTCTAGGTAAAATATTAATTTACGCGATTAGGTTTATTTATAAATTTAATCCTTTCCAATGTATTTAATTTGAAATCTTAAATACTTTGAAACACTAGAATTTAAAATATTTTGAAACACTTTAAAATATTTATTGACATATATATATATTAATCATCACTAACATTCATGTTTGTTTCGGTTGTATCGTGTGTAAAAATGGTAATTACGCCGAATCACCGATGCATGAAACCTAATGCATGAAAATTTGCAATGCATAAAAAGAGTTCAATAAATTTAATTAAAATTAAAATAAAGTGTTACAGGTGTAATCATAACCAAGTCAAGGCTGGGTGTTGACCTGAAATTGCCGATTGTCACAATTGGATATCTAAGTATGACGATGAGGGTCCCATGCCAGCTGTAGCCGCTCTCGAGCCTATTACTAAGGTTCTGACTGATGATGAGCTTGGAGGTCAAGCTCATGGTGATGATAAGCCAGCTGATAAGAGGCCTGACTCTAAGGAGCTAGTTGGTTTGGCCCAGGAAAGTGAGACTCCAACAGTGATGACTCTTATCGCACCTACCCCTCTCATGTAGAACCTACCAAAGATTTTGTTGGTGTATGAGTGGAAGAAGCTTAGGGAGACAAAGAGTGTGGTTGGTGATGATACTAGTATGGATGGAGCGCATGTGCCCAAATGGGCCAGAATTCTTGACGAGCAGTGGAGATGGATTATGGATGCCATATGAGGATGGGCCTCAAAAGATGAGATTCCTTCTACTTCGAGGTAGGAGAATCATCCACTACTCCTCATGGGGTTACTATGGGTGGTGCGAGTGATGGCTACTCTAATAGCCCAATGTGTTTGATACGAGAGGGAACTGCTGGTGGCAAAGAAGAAGAAGAGGGTTCAGGATGAGGTGAGCAAGCTTTAGATGGGAGATTGATGATAATCAAGGAAGAGAGATTGTTGGATGATAGTGCTCTAAGTCAGATGCATTTTCGACTGTCATACCTAGAGGCTAGTCTTTCAAAGACTAGGAACCAACTGACCCTGGCAGAGAAGAGAGCGGATGTAGCAGAGGCAACAATGATGACAGCCTAGCAGTATGCGATCATGATGGGAGAGCGAGTGGAGACTACTATGGCAGTGGCTACCTTATGCATGATGATGATCTCATATTTGATGCATGTTGGTAGTGGAGCTTCATTCATAGGATAGATGTTGGATGCAAGCCGGAGTGCTTGAATATTTTGATCGAGATAGAAACTCGCTAACTTATGTAGACAATTTAACTAATTATCTTTTGATGGTTGATCTTTTGTATGCATGATGGTATTTGATGTATGACCGAACGAAATGTTACTCTTAATTTCTGTTATGATAATATCAATTATAATTATGGAAATGTTGATATGCACATATATATATATGTGTATTTTAATCGTAAGGACTAGTCAAACATACTATTATATGAGCGTCATGCATCATCTAATCCCCTTTTTCCTACCTTCAAAATAGAATCTGACCATGCCACCTAGAACATGAAATATGTCCTCAAGTTGAAACGCTAACTTACCAGCTACTGTAGAGGAACTAGCCTAGTTAATAGCTAAACATGTCAAATCAGCCTTAGAACAACGCAATGCTAATATAGCAGCTGGTCAACAAAGAGGACATGAAATTCATGGTAATGGTCTTAGAAACGGAGTAGGAAACGTCTCAAACATAGGTTTTGGTATTGGTGCAAACAATAGTTCTGGTGCAAACGGAAACCCAGACAGTTCATCAGGTGGACAACCCCAAGGGTGCTCATATATGACATTCCAAGGATGCAATCCAAGAACTTTCACAGGTGCTGAAGGGCCACTTGATATAATTCGATGGATTGAGAATATGGAGACTGTCATGGCCATAAGAAATTGCTCTATTGACCAGAAAGTCAAGTATGCAACTTATTCTTTACAAGATGCAACATTATCATGGTGGAATTCTCAATGACAACTGTTGGGAGATGCAAATGCTTATGAATTCACTTGGGAACAATTGAAGGAGATGTTGCTCTGAGAATATTGCCCTCGAAATGAACTCCAGAAGATTGACACGGAGTTTTGGAACCACACAATGGAAGGTGCTGAGATCCGAACATACACTTCTAGGTTCAAAGATCCCGCTAAATTGGTGCCTCGAATGGTTATACCAGAATATGTTTGAATTGAAAGACACATATGGGGATTGGAACCCAGATAAGAAGCAATTACAGCCTCAAATCCCACAACTATTCAGAGTGTTGTTGCTATCACACACTCCCTAACCAATGATGTGATATGTAGTGGAACCCTGATTAAGAGGGACAATTATGGAAAAAGGAGAGATGAAAGTGGAAAAGAAGATGATTAAGGTGGATAGGAGATTGGTATGCCTCCTTATGAGATGCTATACAGTAGTATTTGTAGGACACCTGTGTGTTGGGGTGATATCAGCCATAAAGAGTTAGGGAGCGTCGAAGTGGTTAAGGCTACGACTGAGAAGCTGGAAAGGATCAAGGCATTCATGAAGGCAGCTAAAGATAGGCAAAAGTCGTATGCTGATAAACGGTGCGAACCGATTGAATTCCAGGTGGATGATAGAGTTATGTTGAAAGTCTTGCCTTGGAAGGGTATCATTCGGTTCAGAAAGCGGGGAAAGTTGAGCCCGAGGTACATAGGGCCTTTCCGAATCATTGCTCGAGTAGGAGAGGTGACCTATAGACTGGAGTTGCCAGATGTGCTAAATGGAATTCATCTGACGTTCCTTGTATCTCATTTGAGAAAATGTCTAGCAGACGAGGATATGGTTGTACCACTGGAAGATATCGAGGTAGACGAACGGCTCAATTATGTGGAGCAAACGGTGACGATCAATGATCGGGAGCAGAAAAGGTTAAGGAATAAAGTGGTTCCTTTTGTGCGTGTACATTGGAAGCATAGGAAGGGATCTGAGTCTACATGGGAGACTAAAGAGGAGATGAGATAGCATTACCCACGTTTGTTCATAACAAGTTTCGGGGACGAAACCTATATAAGGGGGTAGACTTGTAACACCCGGTTATTTTTTTAAACCAAAGAAAGAAGAATAAGGTGAAGAAAAAGAAAGAAAAAGGAAGATTAGACATTTTACCCAAGTCAAGGGGTAAATAGTAGGGGTGTGCATGGTCGGTTGGGTTTGGTTTTCGCCTAAAACCGAAACCAAAAACCGATATTTCGGTTTCTAGGTTTTTAAAACCGTTTGGTTTCGGTTCGGTTTTTGGTATTTTTCGGTTTTATCATTTGTGCTTCAAGTTTTAGAAAAAAATTGATTTAAAGTAATGAATTAAAGCCAAAAACTTTGGTCTTACATTATTTTGTTGATATCTAAATATAATCTATATATTTTTATAATTTAGTTGATATTAAAATTTAATACAATTCATAAAATATAAGAACAATATACAATAAAACATTTTAATCTATCAATTCAAATAAACAAAAATTAAATATTATTCTTGAAATCTAAATATTTAATCTCTTTTAGATAACTCAGGTTAAATAAGTAACTAATAGGCTAATAATTGTTATAAGTATATGATTACGCCTCTAAATTTACAAGTTTGATTATATGGTTTCGGTTCGGTTTTTTCGAATTTTGTTACAAGCAAAACCAAAACCGAATCGAAAAATTTGGTTTGTAAAACATCATCAAACCAAACCATCGGTTTTGTAGCGGTTTCGGGTTTATCGGTTTGGTTGCGTCAGTTATTTTGGTTACGGTTCGGTTATTTTGGTTTTTTGCTCACCCCTAGTAAAAAGTGTCCAAAAGGACAAAATTTTGTAAAGGTTGGTGTAAAGTAGGCATGGCCGCCCACTCTCTTCTCCCATACTCCCCTTCCATTTGGCTAGAGAGAGAGAACGAGAAAAAGGCAGAATTCCATTCGGGTTTCTTGAAAGACAAGGAGAAAGAGTCGATTTCAAGTGGGTTTTGAGTTGAAGCTTGAGGCAAGCGAGTTTGTAGGAAGTTCTACCCGAAGAGGCTGTTAAGGTGAGTTCTAGGACCCTTATTTTATATGTTTTAATAGATTTTGGGGCTGGAAATGCATTTGAAACTGTTTTTGGTTGTGTTGGGTGTTGCACCCGTATGTATGTGTTTGTGTGTGATTTGGGTGGGGTTTGAATTCGGGCAATGTTATGGTTGAATGGTGATGTGAATGTGTTTCTAAGGCTTAGGGTGGATGGTTTAAGCTTAGAACAGGTTAGAGAGGGTTTGGGGACTGAATTCTGTTTTTCAGGTTCAAAGAGGTTGTTTCTGCGCCCAGTTAGGGCTCATGCGACTGGAAGTCATACGACCGAAAGGCATGCAACTGAAGGCCATACGGGTGAAAGTCATGTGACTGAAGGCCATGCGCCTGAAAATCATACGACTGAAGGTCATACGCCCAAAGGTCATGCGATTAAAGGGCATACGACTGGAGGCCATATGGCTGAAGGTCATGCGACTAATGTTCACATGACTAGAAGTCGTGCGATTGAAGGTCGTGCGATTGAGGGTCCATACGCTCTATAATGTTCATGCGTCTGGAAGCCCTCCATACGCCTAAGTGTTCTCATCCGCCTGAAAGGCCATACGACTATATAGTGTTCATACGCCCTATAGTGTCCATGCGCCTAAGTGTTCTCATGCGCCCGAAAGGCCATGCCACTGTATAGTGTTCATACGCCTAAAAGACTTAGTTTATTTTCTGATTTTCGGGGGAAAAGTGATGTGTAGTGTTTGACCTGGGAGGTTCACGGGGGCTATGTAAGTTGAGTTTTTGAGGTCATAGATGATGTGATGGGCGAGGTGTGATGTGAT
The DNA here is from genome assembly GCA_018326385.1 of Flaveria bidentis. Classification (NCBI taxonomy): domain Eukaryota; kingdom Viridiplantae; phylum Streptophyta; class Magnoliopsida; order Asterales; family Asteraceae; genus Flaveria; species Flaveria bidentis. The sequence goes on from BJCM01264039.1 coordinate 12,257, forward strand.
GTATGATTGATGCTTATGTGACGGTGTATGTTATGTATGATGATGCATGATGATGTTATGCTTATGTATGATATGTTTATTATGTTTCTTATTACGTATGTATGATGTGACTTTATGTGGTGTGATATTATTAATGAACGTAAAGTATTATCTTAACGAAGTGAAAGATTTAAGATAATGAAAGTGGAACATAATGAATGAACGAATGAAAAGCCTTGCAAGCAACTGAAAGGAGGTTCACAACTCATTGAGAGGTTTTACCTCAACTATGTGTGTCTACAACGTACGATTTTGGCTAACTCATAAGGGTTCACACACATAGTAAGAGTTCAGTCTTGGTGACTGCTCTAATACGAACGATTTCCTAATTACTGTGTGTTATACAACGTGCGATCTTGGCGAACCCATAAGAGTTCACACACACAGGGGAGTCTATCCTAGTGACCACTTCATACATGCGATATGGGGTCCTTGTCGCTTAACCCTAGATGAATTGCTTGGTGCTTTAGAGGGGGGTTATGTACATGACAGGACCTAGATAGAAGTGAAAGATAATAAATGTACAAAAAGTGCGATAAGTACGAAATATGCGTAACGTGCGAAATGTACGAAACGAACGATGATGAAGATAACAATTATTACCTTGATGTACTTATGATGTGTGACCACCTGCGATAGTAAAGAAAATGTTTTAATGAATGAAAGGTAATATAAAGTTTTATAAAACTAGAACTCACTCAGCAACTCTGACTTTTATGTGTTTCCAGTTGGCAGGTAAAGGTTGCTGAGGATGGCACGGGGTGGCTACTTGGCTTATTTTGGATGACATTCTTTTGTATAATGTTTTTTCATTGTAATGCGAACAAATGATATTTTGTATGGAATGTTGTATTAACTTGCAAAAGCATTTATAATGAAATGAAAAGTTTGATTTAATGTTTCTGCTGCAATGTTTTATCAAAGTTAATGTAAATTATATGTTTTATGTGTGATGATTGACCAGCTGTAAGCGTCCCGGGAACGGGGCCTTACAGGCAGACAGTGCCTTCTCCCCATCCATAATGACCTCTTGGCAGGTCTTCTAAAATTTAAGCAAGGGATACTCATAAAGAGTAGGATCAATGGTAATGGAGGTGAAGTAGTTTGATAGAGCCAGAAAACGGCAAACCTCTGAGAAACTATCATCTTTCTCAGAGTTCAACAGAGCAACCTGGTTGTGTTGCCTGTGAAGTTGCATGGAGAAATCAGGGTTGTTTTTGAGATTTAGTTTGGCCATTTTAAGAAGCTTAAGGGTGAAGGAAGACGAAGAACAAAGGCGGTTTGTGAGAATTTAGGTTAGAGAAATAGTGCAAATGAAGAAGATAGTAAAAGAGGGCGGAACCCATTGGGTTTATATGTGAAAAGGAACTGATACAAAGTTAATGAAAGAGGATAAAATTTGAAATCCAAAAGTCGGTCTCACCTCTGAAAAAGTAGTTTTCTTTTGCCCAAAAAGTAGTTTTCTTGGAAGTCGAGAAATCTTCCAAAGGTTATTTTGCTTCGAAAGTTGTTGAATGAAAGCTTCCGAAGGCAAATTGACTTCGAAAGATATTTCAAAGATTTTTGAGAATTTTGTTTCGGAAGAGATTTAGAACTGAGATTTTTTATTTTGAGAAGAATAAAAAGTTCTGAAGGAAAATTTGCTTTCAGAAGAAAATTAATTCTTATAAAATATACAAGTATTTAAGTTGATTTTAAGCTTCAGAAGATATTTTAGAAATTTCTTCCGAAGATAAAACTACTTAAGTAGATATTTTTTTACTAAGACATAAATTTCTTCCAAATGTAATTTTAAATCTTCCGAAGGATAAAGAGATCAAAATCTTCAAAAATCTAAGGAATGTCATAAAAATATTTTACTTCGAAAAAGAACAAGGGCTTATGAAGGTGATAAAATAGACAACTTAGGGCATACATGTTTTAAACAATATGATTATGTTTTAAGAAAAGCTACTCAAAGTTAATCATCCTAATAACTGATACAAGATATTTAATTATGTGTTCATCAAATGCTTTGGTGAACGGATCAGCATATTGTTCATTTGTGTTAACCTTGACTAGTTTGAATAATCAATTTTCAAAGTTATCTCTAATCAAATGATACCTGATATTGATATGATTTGTCCTTGAGTGCTGCATAATATTTTCTGTGATGGAGATAGCACTATTGTTGTCTATGTGAATGGGAGTCTTCTTGAAGTTGAATTTATAGTCCAACATCTGATTTTGAATCCAAAGCACTTGAGCATAACAACTTATAGCAACAATGTATTCAGCCTCAGCAGTTGATATAGATACACAGGATTGTTTCTTACATTGCCAAGAGACTATCCTTCCACCAAGAAATTGACATCCCCTGATGTAGACTTTGCAGTCATGTTGCAGCCACCATAGTCACTATCTGTATAAGCATACAGATTGAAGTCAGAGTTCTTTGGATACCAAAGGCCAAGTGATGGAGCACCTTAAATATATTTTAGAATTCTTTTGATAGTGATTGGGTGTGACATATTGGGATTGGCTTGATATCTTGCACAAATACATGTGGCAAACATGATATTAGGCCTGCTAGCTGTAAGGTACATATGAGACCCAATCATTACCCTGAAGAGATGCTCATCAACACACTCCCCCTCAAGATCAGGTCCAAGGGAGTGATTTCTGGCTATGGGTGTCTTAGCAACCTTACAATCAGTCATGTTGAATCTTGTAAGTATGACTTGAACATACTATGACTGACTTATGAAGATGCCATTGTCAACTTGCTTCACTTGAATTCCTAGAAAGAAATTGAGTTCCCCCATGGCACTCATTTCAAACCTGTCTTTCATCAGCTATTCAAAGTCTTTGCATAGCTTTTAATTAGTTTACGCAAACTTGAACTAGCATAATGTCATTTTCTGCTCATTTGATGAAGAGAGTTCCATCAATAGTACCCCTCTTATAGCCATGCTGACAAAGATACCGTGATAGAGTCTCATACCACTTGCTTGGTGCTTGGTGTAGCCTATAAAGAGCCTTATCAAGCTTGCAGATATAATCAGGATGATCAGAATCTGCAAAACCAGGTGGTTATTTGACATACACTTCTTCATCAATCACCCCATAAAGAAAAGAGCACTTGACATCAAGTTGGTAAACCTTGAAGTTCTTGGATGCAGCAAAAGCTAAGAATATCTTGACAACTTCAAATTTTGCTACAGGAGCAAAGACATTTGTGTAATCAATTCCTTTTTCTTGAGTATATCCTTGAACAACCAATCTTGCCTTGTTCTTGATGACAAGTCCTCCATCATCCTTCTTATTTCTGAACACCCATTTGGTTCCTATAGTCGTCTTCCCATGAGGAAGAGAACATAGGTTCCAAACCTTCTGCCTTTTGAATTGAAGCCGCTTCTCTTGCATAGCTTCAACCCAACTTCCATCCTTTAGAGCCTCATCAATTTTCTTTGGCTCTATCTAGGACAGGAAACAAGAGTGAAGACAAATATTTGCATCATGGGTTTGTCCTCTTGTTCTTACCTCTATATCAACATCTCCAATGATGTTGGTGGAAGGGTGAGACTTGTGGATCTTTAGCTGAGGGATCACAACAAGGTTCTTAGACAGTTCTAAATTAGAGAAATTCAGATCTGGCAATGAGGATTCACCCTCCACATCAACACACTTATCAAGATTAACTTGATCCAATGAGTGTGTGACATCATTGATGTTGTCATCAATAGAGTGGTTATCAACATCAAGAAATTCCTGATCATTATCACCACCACCATGCTCTCCGGCATTTGAAGCTCCTTATTCTGAGTCATGTACCTCTAAGATGGAATTTGAAGGCACTCCAGAAGCATCAACAAGATTTGTTATTGATGTGTTGGTAGAAGCCTCATTTGCAGGATTTGTTACCACTGGAGTTGAAGACATGTAGCTTGAAGGTCTTCTCATCTCGAATCGTGGATCAGGATCACCTGTAGGTAATATATCTGTAGACCCTGAAACATGCTCATAAGATTTGTTACAATAGTTGGTAACTAAATCAAGATCAAATAGCCAATCAGGACCAGAACCTTTCACTCTGGGAGTGTGCTCATTGAAAGTCACATTGGCTTACTCTTCAACTATTCTAGTTATGAGATTGTATACTCTATAAGCCTTAGCTTGGGAAGAGTATCCAATAAAGTGTCCATCATCTGATTTCTCAACAAACTTGGCAATTTGATCTTTGGTATTCAAGATGGTGCAAGGACATCCAAATGACTTGAGAAAACCAATGTAAGGTTTTCTCTTGTGCCAAAGTTCATAAGGAGTCTTACCATGAGTCTTAACCACTAAAACTCTATTTTGCACATACCAGGTAGTATTGACTACCTCAACCTAAAAGGTGATGGGCAGTTTAGAGTTAGACAACATAGTTCTTGCAGCTTCAATAAGTGTCATGTTTCTCTTCTCATCAACACCATTTTATTGAGGAGTCTTGGGAGCACTATATTATCTTGTAATACCCCTTTCATCACAAATTGTATCAAGGATTTGGTTCTTGAATTCAGTTCCTTGATCGCATCTTATGGTCTTGACCTTGTGATCATATTTATTATCAATCTTTAAGATGAAATTCTTCAGAATCTTAGGAGTCTCATCCTTAGTTCTAAGGAAGAAGACCCATGTGAATCTTGTAAAGTCATATGTGATCACTAAACAGTAAGAGATCCTTCCTAGACTCATTACACTGGTGGGGCCAAAGAGATCCATATGTAACAAGTGTAGGGGAGTAATGATTTGGCTTGTGAGATACTTTGTGTTGTTTCCCTTTTAAGCATGCCATACAATGATCATCACTTGTAAACTCTTTCTTTGGCATTCTAGTTACCAAATCATTCTTAATAAGTTTATTCATATTTTTAAAGTTGACATGTCATATTTTTTTATGCTAGAGGAAAGACTCATCACTATTTGCTTTAGACAGAAAGCATGAAACTTATCCTGAAAGAGATGTTTCTTGCAAATTCATCTTGAATATGTTCCCTCTCCTAGGGGCTCTAAGCAAAATATGCTTATAAGGAATGACCACCCCAGGCTTGAGAACAATGCTCTCATGCTTTGTAAATAACATGTTTTGACTCTTATCACAAAATTAGGATACACTCAGAAGATTGTACCCAAGCTCCTTAACAAAATTTACCTTTTCAATGCTGAGCTTACCGTTTGTGACCTTGCCCCTTCCTGTAATGTAACCTCCTGCATCTCCTCCAAAAACAACTGGTCCTTTATCAATTCTTTCAAAATTTTGAAGTAGTGACTTATTGCATGTCATGTGCCTGGAACAACCACTGTCAATGATCCATACATTCTTGTTTGTATTGAGTTGTTCCTGTACAAAAGAGATGATTAGTTACATTTGGAAACCCAAGACTCATTGGTCTTGGGCTCATCAAAAGAAGTTGAAGACAATGCAACAATAATTGATCCTATAGTCATGTTAGAAGGATCATTTGCTGAAGTTAATGAAGAACTCTCATCCGCTTGGTCTTTCTTTGACTTCCACACCACCTTTGGAATCTTAGACTTGACCTTTAATACTTCGGAAGTTTTGTTGACTTCGGAAGTTTTGATGATTGGGCCTTCGAAAGAGCTTGCTTTCACTGCAGCAGGCTTCAGTACTTCAAAGGAAAGAGATTTTCCTTCGAATCCGAGACCAAAATTTCTTTCGAAGGCAAGTTTCCACTTGTCTTCTTCTTCATTTTGGAGCTTCCGAAGGAAAGAGGTTTTCCTTCTGAAGCTTGCTTCTTCTTCTCCAGACTCTTAGAAGTTTCTTTCTTTGTGATATGGAGAGTACTCTTTGGATTGTAACATGTATACCGAATCAAATAGTGTGGAATCCTATTTGATTGGCGATCCAATCAGTGAGAACGCACGTAGAAACAATTATGTATTGAATCTAACGTTAAGAATCGATTATGAATCGATCTACTACGATCTATGAACCTAGAGTATGATCTTAGAGGTCTCTGGATGGCTAGGGTATGTCTGGAGGTGAAGTGTGTTCAATGCTTACGTTTTCCACGAATTAGGTGGTATTTATATGTTAGGGTTGCTCATTCAGGCGACTGAACTATTAGCATGGTTCAGTCGTGCGATTGAGCCATGCCGTTGATCTATTCGCACGACTGAGTGTTCAGTCGTGCGACGGAGCCAATCTCATGTTACAATCATACGACTGAGTCATTCACATGAAGTTGTTCATGCGTATGGTCCATTAGCATGGGCCATTCACATGATAACTTCATATTACTTAGTTTGAATGTATTAATTGTCATTACATTATTTATATTAATTCAAATAACCACAAACCTATATAATCAAGTCAATATGCGTTAAACAACTCATTAATGAAATATTAAACAATATAATCACAACCAAACATTTACATTTCATTAAGTACCCAACTATTACATAAGTGTAAGAAACTAAAGACATATTACATTAAGTTCAGAAACTAGGGACACATGTACCTACAAACTTCCCCTTGGACCTAGTTTCATCTAATGTCTTACCATCTTCATAACCTCTTCATACTTCTTGTATTTCTCTTCTTTTGTGACTCCTGCGTGTATCTCAAACGCAAAGCAGAGTCGTATCACGTTCTGAAGCTGTAGATCTTGTACAATATCTTGAGAGTCATAGAATAGTGGCCACTTGTATAATATGTATACATCATCTGCAGACAAGTTTGTGAGCCACATCGGGTCAAATACCCTGATAGTATCTATTTTGCCCTCTTTGTTCAAGACTATGACTGCCTCTCCTGTCCTCCAATCATAGTACCACCATTTGAAGTGTGGAGTGAAGTCCTGTGGCATTTCCCATAATGGGATCTTAGACATGGTGCGCGGAGGACTCCACTTCAGCACTATTCTCGGTTTTCCAGTTATGGCATCAACCTCAGACCTTCTGATATACCTTGTTGGTTGTTGAGGTTTGAAGTTGACCCATCTGGTGTGGTACTCTCTCTTTAGTGCTGCTTCAAACCAGCCAGAATCTTGCGTGGATCAGCGTATAGCAATTTCAGCTTTGCTAACTAGTTTGGCTCAAATCCAGGAAGAGTCTTCAGGTCGTGTGGGAACCTGAAGTACTCGATCCCTTTATCACGTTTAACTGCATAAACGTTGAGATCTTCAAAGTATGCCCATGCTATGATTCTGCCCGACACCTTGTGATGTTTCTTCACTTTGTACAGCTTGGTGTAGACAGTTGACTTTGACGCACTACGTTGGGCTCTTATCTTTTCAAAGCATGTAGCCCACTCAGCCTTTCTGATATTAACTTCAACATCCGAGGCTTGGGCCTTATCTTCCGTCTTGTCCGACTCTTGTTCCAGTTTATCCAGAGTCTCAAAGG
>BJCM01264042.1:0-26693 GCA_018326385.1 Flaveria bidentis
GGCTTCCCATCTTCATCTTTTGTCAACTGCAACTTATGTTCCATGGGCCAAAGTGTTGCATTACAATTCATCATTCCTGCCATCTTGAGTATTTTCTTCGCATACCCTTCCTGTTTTACAATAGTTCCACCTTTGGTTTGATTCACTTCTATACCCAAATAGTATGACAACATGCCTAGATCTTTCATTTCAAAAATCAAGTTCATTTTCCTTTTGAATTCTTGAATTCCCATTTCACTTGACCCGGTAACTATAAGATCATCCACATAGACACCAACAATCAGAATTGAATTCGAATCATGTACCTTGTAAACGGCCTGCTCGTGCACACATCTGCTGAATCCAAGGTCTTTGAGTGCCATATCTAGCCGTATGTTCCAGGCTCTAGGAGACTGGCTTAGCCCATAAAGCGCTTTGTTCAACCGGCACACCATTTCTTCTTTACCTTTGACTACGAATCCATCAGGCTGCTTTACATAGACCTCTTCTTTAAGCTCACCATTTAGGAAAGCTGACTTGACATCAAGGTGATGCACAAGCCAATTCCCTTTTGCTGCCAAAGCTAAAAGTAGTCTGATTGTTTCTAAACGTGCGACGGGAGCAAACGCGTCTTCAAAATCGACACCTTTTTGTTGTACAAAGCCTCTAGCGACCAATCTGGCTTTGTGTTTTGAAATCCAATTCTACTCTCATAGCCTTCTTCCAATCTTCATCATTTATGGCTTCTTCATATGTGATTGGTTGATCATCGACTAGCAACAGTCCTTCAATTTCAATCGGTTCGGTTCTTTGATACAATTCTTCTAAGGAATGGAAACCACGCGGTGGTGTGTGGTCGTAATATGAATTGCTGCTCGATCCATTATTGCTCGTGCTCTGAGAGTTGCTCGATATCGAACTAGATATGTTGCCCAAATCAATCTGATTTTGTAAAGAGCCATTTGGTGTGTATGATTCTTCGTGGAACGGTGTTGCCATAGAACTCCCTTCCACGTTGTTTGTTTGATTTTGACCAGCCCAATTATCTTTGACCTACATATTAGACCAACCGGATATATTAATATTAGGCTCATTATGTTGGGCCTCATTCCAAGCCCATTGTTTACTTTCATTGAAAACCACATGACAAGCTACCACCACATTGTTTCGATCGGGATTCATCAATCGGTAGCCTTTAGTTCCTTCTTCAGCCCCCAAATACACCATAGCAGTACTTCGATCACTCAATTTCGTGACATTATTCGACATATTTTTCACATATGCAACACAGCCAAACACCTTTAAGTGGTTAAGTGTTGGCTTGTTGCCTTTCCAAGCTTCATGTGGAGTCATGTCTTTCACTGCCTTCATCTCAATTCTGTTGAGTAAATACACCGAGTGTCGAACAGCCTCCCCCCACAAGAAATCTAGGACGTTCATTGTTTTTAATAACGATCATGTCATCCCGAGCACCGTTCTATTTCGGCGCTCCACAACACCATTTTGTTGTGGCGTGTAGGGAGCCGTTAATTGGCGTTTGATACCTTCTTGTTGGCAATAGTCGATGAATTGGTGAGAATTAATTCTCCTCCGCGATCGGTTCGTAACATCTTTACCTTCTCCGACCTTTCTTTTTCAACCTGCATCTTAAAATTCTTGAACATGGCAAAGGCTTGGTCCTTAGACTTTAACAGATAAACCCACCTATATTGACTATAATCATCAACAATCAACAAGAAATACTGGTTACCTCCTACTGTTGCTGGTGTAATTGGGCCGCAAAGATTAACATGAACGAGTTCCAATGGTCTCGATGCTCTCCATTGTGCTTTATCCAGGAAAATTTGTCTTGTTTGTTTTTCCACAAGACATGCTTCACAGACTTGTGAAGGATGTGAGATATGTGGCATTCCTGTCACCCAACCTTTTTTCACCATTGATTCCAGTACACTAAAATTGGCATGACCCATTCTAGCATGCCATGTCCATGCTTCATCTTCTAGACTCACCACCATACAAATAGCCTTTACTACTTTTGAGTCAATTTTATATAACCGATTCACTGACCTTTGAACCTTCATGACAAGCCTTCCCTGTCCATCATACATTCTTAAGAACTCATGGTGCATTCTAACATCATAGCCTTCTTTTGTCATCTGACCAAGGCTCAAGATGTTGTTCGTGAGTGCCGGGATAAAGTAAACATCAGGAATCACCAACTGATCATGATTCTTGCATTCGAAAATCATCGTCCCTTTACCCTTAATTTGGACCTTGGATCCATCACCAAAACGCACCTGACCTATCACAGTTTCGTTTAATTCAGCAAACAATTCTTTCAACCCCGTCATGTGGTTACTCGCCCCATTATCTAAATACCAGATATCTCGGTTACCATCACTTTGGCTTTCGGATTGTTGTGGAAAAACCTTTTCTTCATTCAATAACAACATGGTTGGTGTTTCTTCTCCGCACACACTCAACAGTAACGTGACTTCTTCTTCTTGTTTTTGGGTAAGGTTGGTTTCTTCAATCTTTTCTTTTTCTGCTTTTGCATTCCGAGGCATAGTGCCCGAATTGCTCACAGTTGAAGCACTTTACATGTTTTTTATCTCGTGGCTTTCGATATGAGTTTCCTATTTCTTGAGATGATCCGCCACCCCAGCGACCACCTCTTCCACGACTCGTCCCACGACCGCCTCTAGAACCAAATCTACCTCCTCTTTCACCATTCAACCCGCGACCTCGAGTTGCATTTATTTTCCTAGACCCTTTCGAACTTGATTGCCCATCAGTCTTGGTGAATAACAAAGTGTTCTCACCAGCTGAGTTTCTTTGTCGGAGCTTCAATCGATCTTCGTAGGCTTTCATGCGACCAATAGCCTCCTCAAATGCCATGGTCTCCACATCCGCAGTTTGCTCTATGGAAGCAACCAACTGCAGATAGTTATCCGGAACCGTATTGAAAAGCTTTCGAACTAAAACACTATCTTCTAGTGTTGCTCCCAAACTACTGAATTTCGATATCATTCCGGACAACTTTCCCGCATACTCGTCCATTGGTTCCCCGTCTTTCATACGAAGAGCCTCAAACTCCCTCTTAAGGGTAGCCAATCGAGCCTTTTACACCCTATCGGCTCCCAAATACCTCACCTTTAAGGATTCCCAAACCTCCTTTGCCGTCTTCTTCTTCACCACTTGTAATAGCACATCCTCCGGGATTGCTTGAAAGAGAAAAGCTCGAGCCGTCTTGCTCTTCTTCTCGTCCACGGTTACTCCAACCGGTGTTTCAATGGATTCCCATAACCCTTGAGCATCCATTATCGCCTCCATCTTAATAGACCAAGTGGTGTAGTTTGTCGCCGTCAAGGTTAGGATCTAAAGGAAACAGAACTGTTTTCTTTCAGGGGGTTTGATGTGGTAGCTTCAGTCGACATCGGTTCGAATCGAGGGTATTTTGGCATGAACTAATTGAGCGAACAAAAGGCTCTGATACCAAATGTTGGCAACCAAATGTTGGCAAATCAGAGATGAGAACAGGAAACAATCACAAATTTTGGGACGATTTTCTGACTTCTATTGAAACCGAAATACGATTACAAAAATGAAAGATGAACTGAAAATGCACTCTCTCTTAAACTCTTAAATCAACTACTGCTAATTACTTATAAAGAAAAATAAACAAACAAAAGAAACCCACGTTGCACATTTTCCCATGATCTCCAAACTTCATGCATGTTATTTGCTCTGTTCCTTTGACCACGTTTACCTTCGTCACATTCGGTCAGTTGTTGACTAAGGCATACTAGGCAAATGATATTATTAAATATTAACCAGGTCACATTAAATTAACAGGTGACATGTAAAATTCCCGCCATAAAAATGTCATAACACAGATTCATATGAAGGGACCTCTGATTGTTGAGTTTAAAAGAAAGGATAGGGTCCTTAACATTTTTATAGAGTTTGCAAGCCGCCAAAAACAAAACTCGAAAGTCCAAGTCCCCGTAAAGGGTTGCAGACTGTCACCACAAAGACAATATTGAAAAGGTTGATACTATTTATTCTAATAATTCATAAATGTATCCTAAACTAACATCATTGTCCCAATGATTTAACTCCTCTTAGGAGTTGTAAAATATATAATAATTCATAAATGTATCCTAAACTAACAGACCACTACCGCCACTCCGGTTACCACCATTTTAAGCCCTAGTTCTAAAATACAACCTCGCTGATTCCAACCCACACCTCATCAATGCACCATCTTCAGCCCCTAATTCAATCTCCACCGCGTTGTGCCTCCAGGCACCCCGTCGTATGCCACCATGTCTGATAGCCTCACTCTCGCCAACGGTGAGGCGATAGGCGTGATCACCGTCGGCTCGCCGGTAGGGTGAGCGGCGGAAATCGGCGTCACCATATGGCTCGGCTGTTGGCGCCGAGTCGCTAGAGAAATCGGCGAAGGGATCTGATGTTGTTGTTTCTAATGCATGTTGTTAGTTGTTAGATCAGGTTGTGGAGGCTGGGTCAACATATTTTGATTTTAGGTTTGGGTCAGCAATGGAGACCCAGTCAGCTAGCTCCGAAGCTTAAATCAAACGGGCTGACCTGCTAACCGAGTCAGTCGGTCAGCCGGATCAGCCCGGTCAGCCGAAAAGAAAGGATAGGGTCCTTAACATTTTTATAGAGTTTGCAAGCCGCCGAAAACAAATTCCAAATTCCAAGTCCCCGAAAAGGGTTGCAGACTGTCACCATAAAGACAATATTGAAAAGGTTGATACTATTTCTTCTAATAATTCATAAATGTATCCTAAACTAACATTATTGTCCCAATGATTTAACTCCTCTTAGGCTTAAATCATTATATCCATAGAAGTGCTATAATCTTTAAGGTTATTAAATATTAATATTATCAAAGTTTGCTATAGGACTAAGGTTAACCAATGGTGGAATTAAATGTCCCAACTTCGAGATGATGATAACATTAGTAAAACCTTAGCCTCATCCTCAAACTTGATGCCAACAAACCCAAGTCTTGACAAAATCGAGTTCAAGTTGTTGATGTGCCATGTAACTTAACTTACCCCACTCAATTGGTTCCATCTTTTTCTCAACAAGCAAATCCTCCATTTGCATTTTCCGCCAACCAAAGTCTTTCCCAATGAACTTCTCAATCTGGAGTTTTCTGCTCTCAGTCATTATTTCAAACAACCATATGTTTACTAATCAAGTCAAGACTAAAGGTGGTGTCAAACACGACAGTGGCAGGCTACCTAAACATGAGTGTTGTTCTATGAAACACTATCCTTTTACCGAGTCTCAAAAAACAGTAAACAAACTAGTTCCATAATGCACCTGCGAATTTCCCAACTTTGGATCTCGGTAACTATATCAAGAATACTTGGATAAGATAACTAACCCCACTTATATTGGCTACACTACCATAGATCTCGACAATCACACCAAAAATGAATCAATGGCCAATATCAAAACCCGATAATTAATCTCGAAGCCAAACTCCAGAACCAACAATCAGAAACTGAAAAAAAAACGAACTAGAACTGCATATTGCCTCCCACAATGACTAAGTACACATTGTCACTTATGAAATGTACAAGTTCTTATGTGATATGTGTATGTGTTATGAACAAATACAAGGTATACTTTTCATGCAAAGCACACAAAGTTGTTTTGGACAGTTGGTCACGCTATTTCAAAGGCTAAGATTGATGTAATGGCAAGATCATGATTATACCATAAAATCAAGAGTTCTATTATATTTAGTTTGAGTATAACATTGCTATATTTCTTTATAAACCATTTTTTAGAAAAAAAATATCAATATACTATGATAATTGTGCATGATGCGTTAAACATTACACATTCTACAACTTTGCGTCTAAAGTTCCTTGTAATTTAAGGGTACCCACGCTTTAAAGTACACATGTCTAATTTCTCTTTGTCTAATATCCCACTCCTATGTATACATATATAAAGTGCAAATGACAACAAAAGTTTACTAAAAAAGACATGCTTTGACACTTTTTGCTTTGATTCATGTAGAAACAATAAGGAATAACAAGTAAACCAAATAGAAGCAAATGATAATTATGAGTAGCTAGTCTTACTAAAGTTATGTGAAGTATTGATATCAGTTGAAGTGTTCACCAACTTAATCCTCTTCGCCTTTTTATCCCCGATTTATTCATTATTTGAATCACCATTTTCTTCCCCTCGCACACAAAACCAAATGATTCTTCATCCCCGAATTCCTCGACATGTTCAAAGACGGATCAAAATATCAAATGAACATTAGAATTAGATTTGTGAAACAAAAGGGTCAACATGGATTGAGGCTTATGAACACAAAAGACCGAAAACTCTTGAATATGGCAAGAGGGTTTCTTGATGACGTTGGTCTAAATTGTGGGTTAGGTTTTAGTTTTAAGGGAGGATTAAATTTTATTTTCTATTCAATTTTCATGTGTTTACACCTAAAATCTTGAGAGTGATTAGTGTAATTTCTGTTTCTTTATATAGATAAATTGAAAAAATCATTAAGGTTGCATTAAAAAACTTTAAGAAATCTACAAGTTACAAGTTAATAAGGTTAGAGGTCTTTAAAAATCTAATTAAATCCTGTCACGTATTATTAGCACCCGGACATGACATCAAGTAATAAAACATAAGTATCGGATAGAGTTCTTGGTGGTACTTTAATACAAATTGATGGTGAAATATGAACTATGCATGGTAACAAATTGTAACTACATGATACCTACTTACCTTGTGAAGTGTTTTGTCCATGAATGGATTGTAGCCATGATTGTTCTTTGTGAAGTATGTAACTTAGATTTCTTCATAATCTGTCTTTGTATCTGTCATAGCTAATTAGAAAGTATTTGAGGTATCATATTTGTCTTTTTTCCTTCCTTGGAAGCAACCAAATCTTGCATAGTAGAGGAGAGATGGATCATAGTAAGACATTTGATGTTAGTTTGGTAAATCATGTATAAAAACTTCGAGAGCTTTACAACCAAATCTTCATAATCTGTTTTTTGAACATCATAAATGTTTTTGGGATGATGATCGTGCTTAAGATGCATGAAGATTTCTTCTTTGGAAATACAGGAGCTGAGAACAAAAAAATGCATCAAGCAGACTGTTGTTGGATAAGGTTTCATAATATATAATAGTTTTGTAGTAAGTCGGCACATCTATTGTTGCGGTCATAGGACATTCAGAATGAGCTTGTATTTATTGATTTCAAAATTTTTAAATAGTTTTTCAATAACAACCTGGTACACATGTTAAGAGTTATCTACAAGATGATGTGGTTGTCAACTTGCCATAACCTGTCGAGTAAATTACATTTTTGGTCCATGTGGTTTGGGTCAAATTACGATTTTGGTCCATGGGTCAATATTTTCATAGCTTTAGTCCATATGGGCACCATGTATGAATCTAACCGGCCAAATTAACACCGAAGCAATGGACTATCTTTGCGAACAAACAATGTTAGACATATAAATATATGGCCTCAACTATTTAACTAATATTTACCATTGTGACATAATTACCCCTTGGACTAATGGGCTAATGTTTTCTAAACTAATTGGACTGGTTAATTGATGGGCTCAACCACTAAATAATACAAATTAGGGTTTCCTCTTAGATGTCTCTGCTTATAGATAAAGGATATTAGAAGAGGCAAAAACACCTCTAACCATAGCTACCCATCTCTCTCTCTTGCTAAACTCTATCATCAAAACTCATACATTCAAATGAGAACCAATCCATTACATTTTCACCTTCAACATCTCAATTATCATTCCTTACAAGTAAGTTATTCTCAACAAACAACGCCTAGAGGAACGGAATCAATAGAAATCATGACATGGGGATCAAATTCGTAACTTAACCTAAACTTTAAGAACCAAATTGTAATTTACTTTACTCTAATTTGTTCTTTTACAATGTACTCTAATTTGTTTCTCCTTCTAAGATGCTTTCAATCTCAAAATTACCCACGTTTTTTAGCTTTATGTTTTTTTCTTATCTTCCACCTACTATATTTTTCACTTAAAACACCAAACTGTTTTCTTTTATGTATTAACGTATTGATGAAAATTTAGACCAAGTTGCAAGTAATATGTATAATGGGGATCAACTACCTCGTCTAGTTTAACCATATTATTTTTACATGTATGGTGCGAGGGGGCACTCTTTTCAAAGCCAATATAATATGATTTCTAAATTAATTTCCTTTGTCAAGAGCATTCATGGTAGCTTACACATCCTCATTTCTGTAATTTAACTATAATCACCATTCCTTACATTTATCTCTAAATTTTGTTTATCTTGTAAATATCGCATGCATCTTATTTCCAATCTCCATCTTAATGCTTCGTTTTATTTTTTTTCCTATTTCTTCCATTCATAGTGTCAACTACTGATTATTTTCTCTTATTATCTTCTTTTTCAAATACTGATTAGACGAGTCAAAACTCAAATATGGATTTATTATAAAAACTTAGCGAAAAGGGATTGAATGGAACAAACCTCAAAACTCACCCAAAGTGAATTCAAAATGCACAGATATCCTAAAAATTTTATATTTAACCCAATGTTTTTGCATCAAATAGTAGTTTATAAGAGCACTTAAGGACTTGCATACCTTCTTAATCATCAACTTGAACTCTTTCGACTTCTTAAAGTTGATACAAGGCAAGCCAGTATACAATCTTCTTGAATACAAGCAAATGGACAAGAAGGCTGCAAGTATTAGACTACAAATGAAAAGGCACAAATAGAATGAAAGTTGTTTCCATTGCATCATAGTTGGACCAGAAAGGTTATGGTAACTTCAAACTTCTATTAACTTTAAAGTGCAAATAGCAAATAACCCAAGCACCCCAAATTCAAGATAAACAGAAAGATCAACCAAGTTTGCATACCGTAAACACTACAATTCGATTGATATCATCACTCTTGTGAAACTAACTAGACTACACCTTTAGTTTCAAATCAACAATCATTCTTGTTAAATAGCTTTACCAGCTTGTTTGGATGATGAAAAATAGGGGGAAAAGATAAGCAAAGACACCACAGCAATATAACAAGCTATATATGTTATGTTCTATGTCAATCTCTTTGGTTCATCTTTGTTCCAAACATACAACATTAACACCTATTACGTATATAAGATACTCACTAATTAACAAGTTTCTATCTTCATTAAATACAAATCAGTTTCACTATAAGGTTCTAGAACAAACTCAATTTCAGCTTTGGAGCTTAATCTCTATAAACCTCTCTAAAAACAACTGATTATCAATGTAAATTTCAAGTGAGCCCTAGGTTATCAAAACAATATCATATCTAATTTGAATTAGAAAAAGTATTGTTATGTTCGACTTCTGAATACGAATCGTCACATCGAACCATATGTTAGCACAACTGTAACATTAATCAGTTTCTAGAGAGAATTACCAGTTGCCGATGTTGATAGGTGCTAAGCATTTGATCGGAATGTCGGTGAGAGGGTTCTCCAGCTCCGGCAGGTCTTTGAAGATTACCAAACGTCCGTCGGAATTAGGGCTATTTGAATCGCCGGTGGCTTCAGGTTTTCGTTTCTTCGGTAGAGGTGTTCTGATGATCATCATTTACTCCGGTGACTGCAAATTAGGGTTGTGGGAAGATGGAAGAAGATCGATTGAATGGTTTACAGTGAATGTTAATGTAAAGAGTAGCTATTGTTTCACAACAGGCGGATCGTTTTTTAAGCTATTGAAGTAAAAAGTTTAATGGAGTTATGTTTGGGGGTAGGGCCAGGGATCTAGTATGTAAAATTGACTTTCAGGGATTTCGGGTACGATCTCGACCGTAAAGAAGGTTTGGATATGGTATTGGCTGGAAAACAGATATGTGTGTCTAATTAAGATAACATGTATTTTGTGTGGAATATATATATATATGTGTGTTCAATTAAGATAATACCTATTTTGTTTTTGTGAGCATCGTCATCAACATGCCCAATGTTCTATTTATCGGGTGTGGATATTAAACCACTATCAGGTATATACTTACTTCAAAATGATGTGGTATGGTGATCTACTCTTTCACGAGTGAGACAACGCATAGTGGTAGGTCTGGGACGAGGCCATAAAAGATAGCCTACGATGAGGTGACAAAATGCCATGCAAGGCGCATGTCGAGGTATATGAATGTGAGGCATAATTGGTTGTCATGCTAGGTAACACAAGGTTGGTAACACAAGAACAAAAACGGTCCTAGTAGACCTCAAATCGGCCTCTAATTGCTAGCCATATTCAGGCATGAACCAGGCCAAATACTGAACTTCGTTACACAACGAGTGATAATGGTTCACAGCACGAGGCCTTAAAAGAGTTTGGTCAAATGTATGTAAATTTTGGTAAAAAGTGTGTATGTAAATCTTACCATTTTTATATAGTTACATATAAAATTGTGTGTGTATATATATAAAACTAAAAGTTACATATAAAAATTCAAATCCGATTATTACGGATGAATACTGAGTAATCCTGATTAATCGCTAGTCGATACCCAACTGTCCGACTAGCTTCTAGTGATTTTTACAGCATTAGTAGGGGTGTTCAAAAATATCCAAATCCGAGAATTCGATGCGAAAATCCGAAAATTCGAATCCGAAATATCCGAATTTTCGGATATCCAAAAATTCGGATTCGGATAGTGATTTTCAAAAGTTTTGGATATTCGGATATCCGATTATCCGAAAACGAAAAAAATATTTTTTTGAATTTTACATATATTTTTACTTTAGATTGAGTTTTTTAGTGTATATTGTGACTTTTATGATATGAGTTGGTTTTTTATGTTATTTTTATAAATATTATATGT
Source organism: Flaveria bidentis (assembly GCA_018326385.1). Lineage (NCBI taxonomy): Eukaryota > Viridiplantae > Streptophyta > Magnoliopsida > Asterales > Asteraceae > Flaveria > Flaveria bidentis. The sequence goes on from BJCM01264042.1 coordinate 10,885, forward strand.
CATTATTGTAAAAAACTTAAAAATTAAAGAATATATAAAAAAATAAAAAAAAATGTATTTCTATATCCGAATCACTATCTGAATCCGTATCCGAAATTCCGAAATTTCGGATACGGATTCGAATAGTAATTTCTACTATCCGAAATTTTCAGATATCCGAAATTTCGAATATCCAACTTTGAACACCTCTAAGCACCGGGTAGTTTGGTAATTGTAAAGCTACATGACCAGTATTGTAATTTATTGGTATGTAAATGTATAGAACCTCCTAAGTGTGGAGTCCAAATTTAGTAAAAATGCTTATTAACACTAAACACTAAATACTCATCAAAAAAACTAAATACTTGAGCAATGCTTACGGGTCAACATAACCCATTTTAATGTTAATTGAAGATCACTATTTACCCCGCCCACCGGTTTTTATACGTCTAACAATCTGGTACCAGATAATAACATACTTCACATGGCGAAAGTCGTTTCTTAATATGATGGATGAACTACACACATCATGAGTCTTTAGTTCACATAAACATCTTTTCTGAAGGTGCATTATATTTATACATTAAGTTTCTAAACAAAAAAGTAAACTAAAACAAAACTACATGAACAAATATTCAAAAAAGATTATCTTATTTTGTTGAAGTGGTGACATGTACATGAACATGTTCTCACGATGCAAGGGCCGTGGCTTGATGATTATTTGGGGTTCGTGTATAAGTAATTAAGTATGAATATGAGTTGCTGGCATTCATATTCTGAAATTGTAAGCTTAAGTTCAAGATCATTCTCCATTGTCTTCTTTCGTTCTTCTGTCATCCTGTAACCAGTCAACAACTTTGACTCTTTCTCATGATCTGTCATCAGTTTCTTTTGATTTTGTTTAATGGCAGCACGCTCGGTTGTCAGATCTTGAATCTTTAGTTCTGATTCCTCACGAACAGTTTGAAACTCTTTTTCAATCGATTCTGTTCTTGATTGAACTTCTTTGAGAGAAGATTTCAAACTGGATTTCTCAGAAGTCAACTTTGACTTCTGTTCATAAAGCCGGGAAATTTCCTCTTTGAGATTTTCCACCTCCTTTTGGAAGGTTTCAATCTCTACTGTCTTCTCTAAGTACATTTGATTCAACAAACTTTCTTCCATTGTAACCTTTTCCTCTAATTTTCAATTTTCTTGATTAAGTTCATCCAAATGTGAAGACATATATACTTTTCTTTGAACATATATTCTTCCAACATAGAAGAATATTTCTCTTCTAAATCAGTCCCATTAATTCAATCTCTAAACATGAAACTCGATCATGCAATTCTGCCTTTCCCTTCATCATATCTTCATATGACTTCTGAAGACTATTGCATTCTTCAGTCAGGTTCTCGGCAGATTCTTGCAGTTTCTGTTTTTCAGATTTTACATACTCACTCTCTTCTTGAGCATTTACTAACAATTTCTCCACATTCTGCAGATTTTTTACTTCTTCCTGAAGATCTGATCTTTCAGATTCAGATTTCTCCAACTCCAGTTGGATGGATTCGTGTTGGTCTTTCATGTGTTTTAGTTGACCTTCTAATTCAGACACATGATCCAATAATCTGATGTTTTCTTCTTCCATTTCAAACAAACGAAGCTCCATTCCACCCTTAACTTTTTCTAGCTCGATTGCTTTTCGTTCAAGAACTTATTAGCAGAAACTTGAGAATCAACACTGTTGCTAAGCACCATTAGATAATTTCTTAATATATCTAAACATTTAGAGGTTATATTACTCTCATTCAATTCCATGTTTTCATATAAGAGATATAAGCAAGAACAAAATTAAATGCATGGAAACAAGTAAAGTTAAGAGATTGAGAGAAAAATATTTACCAAAGATGAAAGTTCAATGTGATATAAAACATCCATTTTAGAAAAGACACATTATGTTTAAACCTTTTAACATTAAACTGAAATCGACATCGATCAATTCTAAATCTTCTTGTAAAACACCAACAATTACATTAGATCTTTGAAACATGTAGTACACTACACAATCAATGCTAAATTAGCAACAATATCCATAATACTTTTTGTTTTAAGAAGTGCAATAGAGCACTTGTTACCGAATAAAGATCCAACAAAAAAAATAGGAACACATTGACCATTAGTAAATTTCCTTCTCAGCATATAACTTCTACAATAATTTTAGTATAATCAAGTTTAAAATTACTAATTATCAGCTAATACAAACCCTAGGGAGGCGGAATGAAAATTGACTTTGCGGAAGTGGCTATTAATAACCCAATAAAATGAAGTTTTGTCATTAAAAGTGATGTGGGCCCAAGTGTGCATAAGCAAGTTTTGGTCTTTTTAGAGGCCCAAGATCGCTTATCAAAATGGGCTTCACTAAAATGGGCATAACTTGGGCTAGAAGTCTCCGTTTCAGGCTCGGGACCAGTCAAAACGACCGTTGGACCGAAGAGCACGTTTTCACAAACACCGTAGGCGGTTTGGGTCATCGTTTCGGCCCAAAAATGGCTTATTTTATGAGTTATTTACGTTTTTGTCTAATTTTTACATTTTGTTGAACTTTACATTTGGCCCTGTTTTCGGCCCGTTTATGTTTTGTGGCCCATTAAAATTTGATTTTGTTTCTTTATATGTTTGTAAGAGATGAGGGAAAGAATTATTAAAGTTTATGAAAAATCTTTTTTTTTCTCTCTATCACAGTGTGTGTTAGTGTAAACCCTGATTATCGGTATTCTTTGTGAATCAACGATAGTTAGAAGAATTGTTCCTGATATTCTTGTTGAATCAACATGCTCAATTATCTATCTCTCTGTTTCCGACTGCATCATAAAGGATTCAAAAAGCCAACCACATTTAAATCACAAAATCGACAGCACGTTACCAGGTGTATACATTTCTATAGAAATGTACAGTTAAAATCACAAACCTAAGCTTTTGGTAATCTAACATTTTGTTGAGTTATATAATGTCTCTACTTATTACCTTCGGGGATTAAAGTAAGTTAAGATCAACAGAAATAATTAAGCAATCTATTATTTGCACATCTACTGTAAAATCAACTACATGTCCAAACATTTATAACATACTTCAGCACCAAAATGCAATCCTTGTTAATGGAAATATGGAATACCAACCGATGAATATGGTGGTCATTTAATAATGAAAACATTACTAGAGTTACATGAAGTTACGGTATGACTTGAGACGTAACATATTACAAACAGATAACAATCAGAGTTTTATATAGCTTTTTTTCTCTTTAAGGAAACTATGTTAATTGCACTCTATGTAGACATTAGCCAAGAAGACTCATGATCAAAACTACTCAAGAGATAATAGTAGTCACGTTGAGAAGATAAAACTCAACAAGATTTTAAATATTATGCTATTCAATCTTTTTTGCAGACCAAGATCAACCAAGAGTGCAACTACGAGGGCATCCTTATAAATAAAGAGAAATTCAAACTAACATAAGAATCCTTACAAATGTAGAGAAATTCAAACTAATATTCAACTTGATCTCTTAGCTATAATCAGTTCCGTCTAAAATCATACATCAATTTGCAGAAATGCATAAGGTTAATTAGTTGCAAATCAAGCTATAACAAGATTCATGATTATGTGTTTAGTGGAGAAACTCACACTCTCACTTGAGAGATTTGCCAAACATTAACGTCAAAGAATGAGACTTGAACAAAATATTCCAACCCCCTGCTTAAACAAATAGTAGATAATTGAAATAACTAAGCTATATGTTATTTGCAAAAAGTATTATGAAAACTCACTATCTTTTCACAAAATATATAACGTACTTACGTTTTTCCACGCAATCCTTGTCCATAAAAAACCAATAGCACTCGGTGCATTTAGTGATTTGCTGATGATTGAAATAATAAAGTTATGATATGTTTAAGAATTGATTTACAACATAGATCAACTTGATTACAACTGCATATAATAAATATTGTGAAAAGTGTTAGAATACACTAATGGTAGGCCCGATAATGTATAATTGTATGTAGGGTTTTAACTCCCTGTCTACATATTCTTGTATCATTGTAACAACTCCAAGCACATCTATAAAATTTACTCCATTACCTTCATATAGTATCAACGAAAAAAAAAGATGTTTTATCCAGATTGTGTATACCATTTGTCAACTCTGAGAGCCACCTTCGGTCATAACGCACCAATCACAGAACTCATCTCGTCATCAAATCACCACATGCCAATGTGTTTGAAATTATATTTGATATAAAACCAACCAAAATTCACCACCATTTACACACACCGTCATGCTACTTCGCATGAAACAAAAAAAAAAACTAGAACAAAATCCTCTTTTATTGCAATTGCAAGTAAACTTGTCTCGTTCAGATCAAAATGCAATGTATTTAGTCTAAAAAATAGCAACATTTGCTTTTGTATTGAATATTTTCTCTTGTTCCACCTTAACTCTAATTTTATCTATAATTGGTACCTTTATCACCATACGTGAACATTACACACAAAGATGCACCTTCTGCAAGAACAAACCTTGCCAAATGGCCTTTTGTGCTCCACAAGTAACCAAAACCATAATAACATAATTAAGCCTCTTATATTCCACAAAGCAGAATCACTTGCAAGGAAGCAATACCAATAATACATTGATATTCATATTAAATCTAAAAACAAATTCATTGTCATATAGGATAAGAAAAAAATAACTTCAAAAAAAAGTTGAATTTAACTGTAAACAGCGAAGAAAAAAATAACTGAACACCGAAATAAATCCCACATTCAGATTGGCTATATAGTGTTTTCTTAGGTATCCTATGTGGAATCCTAATTTACAAGGTATGAAAATTCACATTAGGGGATAACAATAAAAACCAGCATTTGGAAATTAAACTAAAATTATTCATATGCACAAACCTAACCTGGTTGCACACAATAACGGTTTGATCATGGAAGCCATATCAAGAGAAATCATATAATTCGTATGTAACAATGTTATTTAAACATGATTAGATTGTTCGGTCAGTACAAATAACATTGTTATATGATAAAAAACAGTATTATTTGCATAATAAGCATGCAACCTGATCATGTTTATTGGTGTTGGGGTTATCAATTATACAGATGCGAATGATTTACAACTTCCTCAAAGGCTAATAATTCCAAAAAGCAATCCGCTTGAACTAAAAATTTATTTCCAATAGCAAAGAGTCGATGAAGTGTTTGAAATCAATTACAATGCAATTGATTCCAATAGCAAAGAGTCGATGTAAGTGTTTGAAATCAATTTCTAGTGCCGGTAGAATGGTTTCTTAAATCGGTTTTATAAAAAAGGTTGTAAATTGTTGCATCCGTATAACTGATAACCCCAACAAACATGATCTGGTTGCAAGTTTATTATGCAAGTAACACTTTTTTCATCTATTAACATTGTTATTTGTACTAACCAAACAATCTAATCTTCTCTAAATAACATTATTGCATACAAATCATATGATTTCTGTAAAAATGGCTTTAATGATCAAACCGTTATTGTTTGCGATCAGGTTAGGTTTGTACATCTTAACAACTTTACTTTAATTGTGAATGATGGTTTTTGGTGTTATCCCCTAACATGGTTTTTCATACCTCACAATAGGAATTAAAATTTCACATAGGTTGCTTTAAGGAACACTACATAGCCAATCTAATGACGAGTTATAATTCTGTGTTTAGTTAGATTTTTCTTTGTCTTTGTTTAAAGTGAATTCTCAAACTTTTTTGTGTTATTTGTTTTATCCCATATGACAATTAGTCCGTCTTGAGATTCATATGAATATTCATGTGTCATAAGCTACTAACCTGGCAATTGGTTCTGCTTTATGGAATGTGAGAGGTTTAATTATGTTGTTAAGGTTTTGGTTACTTGTAAAGCACAAAAAGCCATACGACAATATTTGTTCTTGTAGAATCTGCAGCTTTGAGTGTAATGTTCACGCACGATGATAAAGGGACCAAGTTAGAAAAGAATTTAGAGTTGAGATGGACCAAGAACAAATCTTCAATGCATAATCAAATGTTGATATTTTTTAAGACTATATACATTACATTTAGATTTGAACGAGACAAGTTTATTTGCATGTACAAGAAAAGAGGATTTGTTCTTGTACCCTTTTGTTTCATGCGAACAAACATGACCATATGTGGAGATGGTGGTGATTTGACTTTCCATGCCTTGTTTAAAGTGATTTGACTTTCCATGCCTTGAGATGGTGGTGATTTGAATTTCCATGACTTTCATGCAACATAGCCAAGTGTATCCAGTTATATGGTGATCTTACTGATCTCCTTGTACAACATAGCCAAGTGCATCCAGTATACACTTGCCTTAACTAAAACAAGAGGAATGTATTAGTATTTAGAGGTTATATAGTCTATTTAGGGAATACAAGATAACAAATCAATATTAGGAAGAACTGATTCACGTATATCATAGAAACTATTATATATAAGTTTAGAAAAGCTTTATCCTAATACGTTCCACATTAACACTTAACCTTAAAACTATTGTTTTTAGCGTCATTTCTTGTAATGAACATGAATCACAAATTGCATTATCCTTTTAACCTTAAAACTGAAATATGTGAATAATAACATTGATTCATAGGGGCTTAAGGTTCACAATCAGCAGAACAACTGTACATACCATCAACCAGATGATGGATTGCAAGATGCATTATCTAATGTAAGATAAAACTAAGTAAATGTAAATGATTTAAAATATCAAAAGCAATTCTGTCTTTCCAGAACAAAAATCTAACCATTCGATCTGAAGATGTTTCGAGTTTAAATTCTTCACTGTTTGAATCGCCGTTTTCTCAGCAAATCATTCTTCTCCCTTTGATTCTTCGACATTTTCGAAATCAACATCATGATTTTCGGACGTTAAACCTCGATCTTTGCCGGAACAGAATCACGATTATGAAGATCACGATTATGAAAATCAAACCCTTGGATACAGCAACAGGGTTGTAACCCTAACAAAACAAAAACGATGAGCTGAAATTCATTAGGGTTTTATGGGGGGCATGTAATATATATAATCCAAAACGACTAAAACCATTTTCATTTGCTCCCCTTTTTAAACCAATAAATCTTGCACCTCTTTTAGGGTCATTTATTTGGTTTTAACTTCAAGTGTTATGATTTAATCTTTTTAGGTAAAATGTTCGGGTTTAGATTTTATTCCAACTCTATGTAAAATAAAGGTTAATTTTGTTAGGTATGTGTATGCGGCTTACCCAAGGATTCGGATAGGGCACGAAATCAATACAATACCACGGCTTGGGCCTTAAGAACTTGTCGGTATTTCTAATTGATTTCTAAAAAACGAGTGACGAGATAATGATAGCAATAATGGTAATGACAAACGTAACTATGCAGCGAAATAAACAACCAACTAACAAAACTGAAAGTAACACAAAAGAACATATTTTGTGTTCCCTGTTTTGTCCGAGAAACAGCAGAAAATCAAAGCAACAGTGCGTAAAAAGGAAGCAAAAACACAACCCCTTTGATGTGATGGCGGCTGCTGGTGGTTTATCGATGGCAATCAACAACCTTGCTGATTGCAAATTGGCGGCAGCATCAGTTAAGAAAAACATTGAATCGATGGTGATCATCAAACACACAACACATGAGCACAATAATCAAAGCGGTAAAAAACACAACGATTTAATGTGGTTCGGTCAAGAATTGACCTACGTCCACGGGCTACGAACCAGGGTTTCTTTTTATTACTTTCAAGACTAAATATTACAAGTACAATCTGTTGGTATTTATAATAAAAGACAATAAAAACTTAACATAAATAAGATGAGGAAGATTGGGGTTAGGGTTGGCTGCCCCTAACCCCTTTCTGCAGCTTCTTTGCGGGCTATTTTAGGGCCCGACCCAAGATGGATCGGAGCCCACAACACAACAATCTCCCACTTGGGCTTCAAAACATCTTTACTAACCCTCCACATCAATGCACCAGCCTGCCTGCTTCCACCTGAATGCGTGAAACATTTGCACCTGCAATTGTCTCGTACTTCTGTAATCTTGAACTTGTATGAAGAGAACCTTTCATACCATTTGATTTGTAGCCTCCTTCATCTGTAATTAACCCTGAAGGCCAACTGAAGCTACAAGAGCTTCAGTTTATCCAACGTGACAACTTTAGTGAGCATATCAGCTGGATTCCTGTCCCCTTTGATGTTATTCAACTGGATAGTACCATCACTAATTAGCCCCCTTATGAAATGATATCTATATGAATGTGCTTAGTCTTCCCACGATAAACTTGATTCTTTACAAGTTTCACAACACTTTCATTATCACAGTACAATAGATACTCTACTTGTTTTCTATCTAATTCACTAAGAAAAGTCTTCAACCAAACAAGTTTTTTACTAGCCTCAGCGGCTGCCATATACTCAGTCTCTATAGTTGAAAGTGCCACACTCTTTTGGAGTCTAGACATCCAACATATTGCAGTATCCCCAATAGTAAACACATACCCTATTGTAGTCTTGTAGGTCTCTTTACATCGGCCCAAATCTACATCAGAATAACCCTTGAGAGTTGCATCTCTACCCATGAAACATAATGCCATCTTTGAAGTACCCTTCAAGTATCTAAGCAGCCATTTTACTGCTTCCAAGTGTTTTCTCCCCGAATTGGACATAAACGTGCTAACAACTCCCACTGCATGAGCAATATCAGACCATGTGCATACCGTTGCATACATAAGACTACCCACAACTGATGCATAAGGAACCTTTGCCATTTCAGCCTTGTCTTCATTTGTCTTTGGAGACTGATCTTTAGAAAGCTTAATATGACTACCCAGTGGTGTATTTCGGATAGTTTTCTTCTCATGATTCATCTTAAACTTCTTTAATATTTTCTTAATATACTTTTCTTGAGACAATGTTAAAGAACCGTTCTTCTCATTCCTGGTGAGGCTCATGTCGAGTATCTACTTAGCTGGACCTAGCTCTTTCATTTTAAACTTTTCAAACATCTGTCATTTTAATTTGTTGATTTCTGACATGTCTGAACCGGCTATCAACATATCATCCACATAAAGGAGAAGGATGATATAGGAATTCTTGAATTTCTTAAGATAGCAGCAGTAATCCATATCGCATCTCCTATACCCATTTATGCTCATAAAATCATCAAACTTGATATACTACTACCTGGGTGCCTGCTTCAAACCATAAAGACTCTTCTTTAGTTTGCACACCATGTTTTCCTTACCGGCTGTCTGAAAACCCTCTGGTTGTGCCATGTAGATATCCTCCTTAAGGTCGCCATGTAAAAAAGCTGTCTTTAAATCTAGCTACTCTAGATGTAAGTTTATAGTAGCCAAGATACTAAGCACCAGTCTATTTGTAGTCATTTTAACCACAGGGGAAAATATTTTATTGTAATCAACCCCGTGCTTTTGTTGGAACCCCTTAACCACCAATCATGCTTTGTATCTCTTAGTTCCATCGCTTTCATCCTTGATTCGGTATACCCATCTGTTTTGAAGCGCTTTCTTCCCTGCGAGAAGTTTAGTAAGAATCCAAGTTTGGTTCTTTTCAAGTGAACCCATTTCTTCTTTCATTGCCCACTCCCTACTGAGACGAATCTTTCACACTAACATCCTCTGAGTAGCACTATGGTTCACCATTTTTAGTGATAAGAAGATAGTTAACTAATAGAGAATATCGTTGAGGAGGTACAGACGTTCGAGTAAACCTCCTAACCTAATGCGAAGTATTTGGATTTCCAGAATCATTTGATGGTGGGGACTGTTCATCCACAGGATTTGAACTCCCACTATCAAAGAGATCTTCTTGTTCACCAAATTCAACCTGATCATTATCTAAATTTTTTGAACTTTCTCTTCTGTATTTTGACTTTCTACTTCTGACGCATGGCTTTCTAAACTCTGACTATCATCTTCAAGCACCACCTAATCTTTACGAGTTTCTAGTATGGTTTAATCCTTGTCTTTGTATAGTTTAGCTTCATTAAAGACTGGATCTCGACTCCTGATAGTTTTCCTGGCTTCAAAATCCCAAAGCCTATATCCCATCGATTCAGATCCATAGCCAATGAAGGTGCATTTCTTTGCCTTTGGGATAAAGCTTGTCCCTTTCCAAGTCTTTCACACCAGTGTAGGCATCACAACCAAATACCTTCATATGTTTGTAGCTAACCTCTCTTCCAATCCATTCCTCTTCTAGTATGTTGAAATCAAGAGGAACTAAAGGTCCTCTGTTTATCATATTTGCAGCAATGTTAATTGCATCAGCCCTAAAGGTTTTGGGAAGCCTGCATTTAGTCTCACGCTTCTGGCTCGTTCATTCAACATCTTGTTCATTCTCTCAGCTACTCCGTTTTGTTGGGGAGTACCGGGAACCGTCTTGATCATCTTGATTCCTCTTTTAGCACAATAATTCACAAATTCATTGCTAATATATTCCCCTCCATTATCCGACTTTATGCATTTTACCTTAAGATTGGTTTCCATCTCAACAGTTACTTTCCATTTTCTGAAAACATCAAACACATCATGCTTGTTCTTGAGAAACTAAACCCATACCTTGCGCGTCGCATCATAACCTTGGTCATCTAGCTGCTCAATAGAAATAAGCATCTTCCTCAACTTAGGAATGACCCTAACATCTTTAGTGTCCATGTATTTCCTAGAGGAGTCTTCACATCAATGTCTCCCATCCTAGTAATATCCAGAATCTGATCATTAGCCAAACGAACCTTGCCAAAGTTTCCTATTCTCAAATTCTTCATCTTCTTTGAGCTAAAGGTGGCATGAAAAGAAGCGTCAGAATCCATGATCCATGACTTAGTGGTGTTCTCAATGCAGCAAATAAGAGTATCATCATCTGTATCATTTGTAGCAGTGTTAACCTTTTTCTTTTCTTTAGATGCCGATGGTTTAGGACATTGACTTCTGAAGTGCCCGGTCTCCTCATTCATTCTTCCTTCCTCTGCCTTCAATACTCAAGAAGGAACTGGAAGACTCACCAATGCTCTTCCTTCTAATGTCCTCACTCATAATCAGGTTGCGAACTCCATCAAGTTTAAGCTTAGTGTTTCCGAATGAACTACTAACTGCTGTAACGGTTCTTGACCAGCTTTCAGGTAATGAGGATAACAATAGTAAGGCTAGGACTTCATCATCGAATTTGATATCGACAGATGCTAGGCGAGAAATAATAGAGTTAAAGTTGTTAATGCGAGTATTAACAGATCCACCTTCCTTTAATCTTATGTTTACAAGTTCCCGAATCAGAAATACCTTGTTAGCTACGGACGGCTTCTCGTACATATTAGACAACACATTCATGACGCCTTTGGGTATCGTTTCCTTCAGAATCTTAAAGGCAATATTCTTTGTCAGCGAGAGTCTAATCACAGCAACAACTTTCCTATCAAGTGCAGCCCAGTCAACATCTTTGGTGTTTCAGGTTTATCACCGAACAACATCACAGTCAAATCTTTCTGAACAAGTAAGTCTTCGATGTGCATCTTCCACCATCCAAAATCAACGCCAACAAAATTCTCGATTCTCGTTTTACCCTCATCAACCATAATACCAAAGATTAAAAGATGAGAGCAACCAAGGTTCTGATACCACATGTTAGGTATTACGTGTAAGTGGTTGACCCGAGTATTCAGATATGGCACGAAATCAATACAAAACTACGGCTCGGGCCATAAGAACTTGTCAGTATTTCTAATTGATTTCTAAAAAAACGAGTGGCGAGATAACAATAGCAATAATGGTATTAACAAACGTAACTACATAGCGGAATAAACAATCAACTAACAAAACAGAAACTAACACAAAAGAACATGTTTTGTGTCACACCCCAACCTTGATGGCGGAAACGTCGAGGTGTGAGGGTTAAGATCGTTCACAGCCACATAACGCTATTAATAACCCAAATTTATATTAATCATAAGTTCCAATTGTACTATTACAAGCATAAGTCTCAAAGAAAGTAGATAACATAACATAAGATGTAACAAGTCAATTTATTTCATTTATTTAACTAGGTCCATTCCTAGATGTGAACAAGCTTCAAAAGTGGCGATCAAACTTGAGTATTTCCTAAACATGTTAAAAATAAAAGATCAACATAATGTTTGTGAGATTTCCATAGTTTGCAATACAATAGTATATAAAAGATGGCAATTCATGTTGTAAGTTAGAGAACAAAGTAACTAAGGATGTAAGACAGAATGCACAATCAAATGTTTACAAGTATATAGATTAGTTAAGTGTACTTGGATCAACCAAGCAGGCTTGTCAGGCCCATAGATCTATGACGTCGCTAGGCTAGCAATAGTTAATGATTGTACATATATTTGACATTACATGGTAGCTACAAAGGTCAACTAATCACAATATACAGGTGAAATGCCATAAGTTTACAAGAATCAAATGTGTTTACAAGTGCAAAGTTTATAATATAACATGTTTCACCCCAAAGTGTAAAAAAAATAAAAAAGAGGTATAGAAATACTCACATGATCAAATACGTATAGAATGACGATTAATAAGAAATATTAAATAACGCTTCAACGCAAATCCTTCACAATGTACCTAAATATATAAATATATTTACAAGAATAAAGTTTAACTATAAGAAGTTTAACGAATTAACGAGGGCTAGGGACTTATGTAAATTTTTGGGACTTGTTCAATAATTATAGTTACTATATAGAAGTCATTCATATCTTCTTGGAAAAGTATATATTTATTTTTCATACAATTATGTGAAAAGAAACACTTAAAATAATTTATAAGGTTTGTATGTATAAAGTTTAAATAAGGTTTTATAACCAAATACTACTTAGACAATATTAATTGTAAAGAGATATTTGAACCAATAATAATCTTCTAATTATTATTTATAATCCATTTTATTATAAATTATCCAAAACAATCTTTGCTAAAATATTTTATTAATAAAAAAACATATTATTTTAAACATAGAAAAAAATCACAGAAAATATTTGGAGGCTTTTGGAAGTATTTGAAATCCAAAAACATAATTTTTATATATACTAAAAATTTTCTAAAATTGGTTTTTAGGCTAAAAAGCCTTTAAAAATAAAACATGAGGGTGCCCGGGTTCGAACCCGGGACCTCATGTTAGGGGGCAGTGTGTCTTAACCAGTAAACCATGGTCGTGGTCTTGGTATCACTTGGTTTTTAAACCTTAAAATTACACAAACAGAAAAACCCCCAAATGAAGAACCCTAGACTCGGGTGGATCCAAATTAAACCCAAATTTGTTGTTGATAATGAAATCAAACATGGGGCTTTTGTTTCTCACTTGAAAACGAATATATACATGTCTCTAATTACCCGATTTTGATGATCAATCGATGGAAACGAAAGCCCTTAACCCACGACAGAAAGCTCGAATCAGTTCGACACTCAACAATGGATGTTAATCAAATTAAACTTGTGGGTATCTTCAAGTGATGCTCACGATCCTAAGCCCTCAATCAATTGAAGATGACAATGCCCGATGACTAGCGTTCGATTCAGATGTAGTTTGCGCGAAAGTGATTATCTAAAATCAATGTTGCTGTTTGTTTCAGGGTAAATTGAGCGTTGTAATGATTAGGAATAAAATAACATTCGATTAGGTTGTGTTAATTCGATTATTATTAGCCCTAAATGTTTGAACGGCTCTTGAGTTTAATGGTTTGAGTTATTCAATCGATCGGGTCTATAACCGACGTTAAAACACATTAAAAGTTCATAACGGTGTTTGAATCGTGTTCACGAAGCGATTGGTATTATTTGGCAATAAAAATGTATGATATTTGTGGGTTTTTGGGGCCTCGCCGGCGCCGCGCCGGGCTTGGCCGGTCGACAGCCGGAAATGCGGGGAGAGAGAAAAGGGTGGGGGTTGGGTTTTGTGAGTTACACCTTTGGTCTCTGTGGTTTGCATTTTAACAATTTGCACAAAACTTAACTATTTAAGGTTTCTAAATTAGCAACTAGGCCCCTCTTGACTTTTAAGTCCAAACTTAATACATTTTTAAGTTTAATAATTTTTACAAATTATTATTATTATTAGTATTGTTACCGTTACTTTATTATTATTATTATTATTATTATTATTATAATTATTATTATTGTTATTATTATTATTACTAATATTATTGTTATTATCATTATTATTGTAATAATTTTTTTTGTTATAAACATTAGTATTGTTCAATCATTTGCTTGATTATTAACTTTCATACATTAAAGATTAATAACAACTAAGTAATAATCATAATTAACCCATAAGTTTCATATTTGGCAACAATGACTCTTACAAGAATTTAACGAAGCTAACTTTTAATTAGCCAAAAATACAAGATGTTACAGTCTCCCCAACTTAAAAGAATTTCGTCCCGAAATTAAGAATGAACTAGACGAACAAATGCGAGTATCTCTCCTTCATATGATCCTCACGCTCCCAAGTGAACTCAACTCCACATTTATTTTCCCAACGAACCTTGACGATTGGTGTGGTAGTCGTTCGGGTCTTCTTCAGGGTTCGGTCCATAATCTCAACAGGCTTCTCAACGAAATGCAATGACTATCTATTTGAATTTCCTCGAGGGGAACATGCAAATTTTCATCAGCCAGGCATTTCCTCAGGTTTAAGACATGGAAGACAGGATGAACCCCGCTAAATTCAGAAGGTAGTTCCACTTTGTAAGCCACTTTCCCAATTCTTTTCAGAATCTTGAAAGGTCTTACAAAGCGTGGGGCTAACTTACCCTTCTTCCCAAAACGTACAACACCCTTCCATGGAGAGACCTTAGAAAAACCATGTCACCAACTTGGAACTCCAACGACTTACGACGCTTATTGGCATAACTCTTTTGTCGACTTCTTGCCACTTCAAGGTTCTTGTGGATTGTGGAGACTTTATCAGTCGTTTCTTATATAAGTTCAGGACCAGTGATGAAATTTTCACCAATGTCAGTCCAGCAGACCGGAGAACGACACTTACGACCATACAAAGCCTCGAATGGTGCCATCTTGATACTTGAGTGATAACTATTGTTATACGAAAATTCCGCGAGTGGTAAATGCGTATCCCAATCACCACCAAAGTCAAGGACACAAAGACGCAGCAGATCCTCAAGGGTTTGGATTGTTCGTTCGGTTTGACCATCGGTTTGAGGATGGTAAGCCGTACTTAGATCCAATTGAGTACCCAAGAGTCCTTGCATAGACGACCAAAAGTGCGAAGTGAAACGAGCATCTCGGTCAGATATGATGTGTAAAGGCACGCCATGACGGCTCACAATTTCTTCAATGTAGATGTGAGCCAGCCTTGAAACTTTGTTTGTATCTCGTATGGGTTTGAAATATGTCGTCTTGGTCAAACGGTCAATAATGACCCATATTCTATCATGACCACGAGGTGTACGAGGTAACTTGGTTATGAAATCCATGGATATATGTTCCCATTTCCACATAGGGATTTCAGGTTTTTCAAGTAAACCACTTGGTCGTTGATGCTCGGCTTTGACTCTTGCACACGTGAGTCACTTGGAAACATAAGACGCGATATATTTCTTCATCCCAGGCCACCAATATTGACCACACAGGTCCATGTACATCTTATCGGAGCCAGGATGAATGGAATATCGAGTTTGATGAGCTTCGTTCATAATGAAATGTCGAAGGTTATCACGATTCGGGATCCAAAGTCGATTCAAGAAGTACCACATGCCAT
>BJCM01264044.1:0-20277 GCA_018326385.1 Flaveria bidentis
GGGAGTTTGTAGAGATTAAAGAAGAGGCTGATGCAACCTAAACATCTAAAGTCTATCCTACATGTTGCACAAGTGCATTGAAGAAGAATGCTTAGGAAGTTTCACACATGCAACAGAAATATTCTAAGTGTGAAATCTTCCGAAGCCAAGACCAATATCTTCCGAAACCAAATATGAATTCTTTCGAAGCCTTAGAGACAAAGTCTTCCGAAGTTTCAACTCACTAAAGACAGATTTCTTTTGAAGAATTTTGACACATGCTTTATCTGATGTATTGTTTCATAAAGCTGGACACCTTTCCACTGTATCTCTGTAAAGTCACCAACTTACATGAGTTATGTGATGAAGCAAGTTAAAGAGTTTCAAGATGAGGTATTGAAAGAAGATCATCTTAACTTGGAAAGAATGAGAGGTCTGGTTGAGGAATTGGGTGAAAACACACTTGGTTTTAGGACCCGATTTGGACGAATGTGGATTCCTCATCATGAGGATCTACGCATGAAGATCATGGATGAAGCTCACAAGACTCGATACTCTATTCATCCTGGTGCCACAAAGATGTACCAAGACATGAAGAAAGATTATTGGTGGCAGGGTATGAAACGCGATGTGGTGGAGTATGTGAGTAAATGCCTTACTTGTCTACAGGTGAATGCCGAGCATCAGAAGTCGTATGGGAAGATCCAACCTTTGGATATACCGGAATGGAAGTGGAGCACATCACCATTGATTTTATTACGAAGCTGTCGCGTACCCCGAAAGAGTATGATGCCATATGGGTGATAGTTGACCGTTTGACGAAGAGTGCGCACTTCCTACCAATCCGCGAGACATATTCATCTGAGAGGTTGGCGGATCTTTTCATTAAGGAGATTGTAACTCGTCATGGTGTACCGGTGTCTATTGTGTCGGATTGTGAGACCCGATTTACATCTAAATTTTGGAAAAAATTCCACGATGCTATGGGGACGAGGTTACACATCAGCACGGCTTATCATCCCCAGACTGATGGTCAGTCAGAGAGGACCATTGAGACATTGGAGCACATGCTTCGGGCATGTGTTATCGATTTTAGAGGAAGTTGGGATGACCATCTACCGTTAGCTGAGTTCTCATATAATAACAACTATCATGCCAGCATTAGTATGCCCCCTTATGAGATGCTATATAGTAGGAGATGCCGAACACCCGTGTGTTGGGGTGACATTGGTCAGAAAGAGTTGGGGAGAGTCGAGGTAATCGAGGCTACGACTGAGAAGCTTGAAAGGATTAAAGCCTTCATGAAGGCAGCCAAAGATAGACAGAAGTCGTATGCTGATAACCGACGCAGACCGATTGAGTTTAAGGTGGGTGACCGGGTTATGTTGAAGGTCTCACCTTGGAAGGGTATCATCCGATTCAGAAAGCGGGGCAAGTTGAGCCCAAGGTATATAAGGCCTTTTCGAATCGTTGCTCGAGTAGGAGAGGTGGCCTATAGACTGGAATTACCAGATGAGTTAAGTGGAATTCACCCGACATTCCATGTATCTCATCTGAGGATGTGTTTAGTGGATGAAGATATGATTGTTCCACTAGAGGATATCGAAGTGGATGAACGGCTCAATTATGTGGAGCAGCCAGTGGCAATCATCGATTGAAAAGAGAAGAGACTAAGGAATAAAGTGGTTCCTCTTGTGCGTGTACAGTGGAAGCACGAGAAAGGATCCGAGTCTACGTGGGAAACTGAAGAAGATATGAGGCAGCATTACCCACGATTGTTCGAGGAATAACAGGTTTCGGGGACGAAACCTATTTAAGGGTGTGGACTTGTAACACCTGGATATTTTCTTTGAAGCCAACGAAAGAAAAAAAAGAAATAAAGTCCACAGTCGAGGGACCAAACTTGCCAAAAAAGGAGAAAGATTGGAAAAGTGGGGGATTAAGAGGGGAGGGCAGCCCACTCTCCTCCCCCATACTCACAAAATTCAGCCATAAAGAGAAGAAAGGGAGAAAAAGAGGGAAAAACTTCGGTTTTCTTGAATTCAAGCACAAAAGTTGAAGTGTAGCGGGTTGGATTGAAGCTCTACTCGGTAGTGTTGTTTGTGTGAGTTCTAGGACCCCTCTTTTACATGTTTTCAACTGATTTGGGGCTGGAACACATAGTAAAACCCGTTTTTGAAGTGTGTGTGTTGAACCCGTGTGTATGTGTTTGTGTGTGATGCGAGTGGAGTTTGTTTTCGGGCTTGTGTGTGATTCAATGGTGTTGTGGTATGTGTTTCTAAGGTTTAGGATGGTTGATTTGGGCTTAGAGCGAGTTTGGGAGGGCTTGGAGGCCGAAAATCGCAGATTGGGTTCGGGATGAACTGCATTCTGCACTAGCTAGGGCTACGCGACCGAATGGCATGCGACTAAGGTTCATTCGCATGCGAGTCATGCGACTGGAGTCCATACACTCGTGAGTCATGCGACTGAGGTTCATTCGCATGGGGGTTATGCGACTGAGGTCCATATGCCTAGGTTCATCCGCATTAGGTCCATTCGTATGGGATTCATCCACATTAGGTTCATTCGCATGTGAGTCGTGCGACTGAGGGTCCATACGCCTGGGTACTCATCCGAATTGGGTTCAATCGCCCATGGTGTCCATCCGCAATAGTGTCCATCCGCATAGGTCCATTTGCATAGGGTTCATTTGTCTCATGTCCATTCACCTAAGTGTTCAGTCACCTGGGAGGCCATGCGACTGAGGGTTGTCCATACGCCCAAATAGGGCTCGTAAGCCCGAAAGAAATACAGTTTGACTTCTGACTTTTCGGATGATGTGTAGATGTAAGCTTTGACTTTGGAGGTTCCCGGGGTCTCAGTAAATTGACTTTTGAGGTCATAGATGGCATGTGGGGCGTGTACATTGATGTAAGATTGTTGCTTATGCATGTTTTTACGTATGTAGGATTTATGCCTCGTATGATGATGTTGTATGTTTTGTGTTCCTTGCTTTATATGATTGTCTTCCTGTGGTTTTCTTTGTATGTTAACGAATGAATTGAAAGTATTATGTAACGCAAAATGGAAGATAATGAAAAGAGGAACGAAATGAAAGAATGCATGCATTAATGAACGAACGTAAGAAAGGATTGCAAGCAAATGTATGGAGATTCACACCCAATGAATGGTGTTAGTTCAACCGTGTGCGGGTTAGCTACCCCAGAAGGATGCACACTGGGGCTTAATCTGTGTGATTAAGCGTATGTATGGAGGTTCACACCCAATGAAGAGTGTTAGCTCAACTATGTGCGGGTTGATTACCCCAGAAGGATGCACATAGAGGTCCAATCCTTGTGATTGACCATATGTATGGGACTCTTTCCGCTTACCCCAGGTACTGGACTTAGCTTCGTGCACAATGTTCAGGGTCTATGAAAAACCTCAGGCCCAGTACCGGCTTTATGCATGACGGTGGGGTGAAGCACATGGCATTGGTCCGAATGAAAGTAAAGATTAATGATGAATGAACGGAAGTTAATGAACGAATGATGAAGATAATGATGATATCATCTATGTGTACGTATGACGTATGACCACATGTAAAAGTAAAGAATGGTCTTAATAAAAGAAAAGTATGTTTTATTATAAAACTAGAACTCACTCAGCAACATTGACTTTTATGTGTTTCCAGTTGGTAGGTAATGTTGCTAAGGATGGCACGGGGCGGCTACTCGGCTCTTTTGGATGGCATCCATTATTATAATGCTTTTGCGATATAATGCAACATGTATTTGTAACTTGATAACGATGTATTGTTCTGCAAAAGCTTTTATAACGAAATGAGATGTCTATTTTGATGATTCCGCTACAATGTTTTATGAAAGTTAAATGTAATTATAGGTTTTATGAGTAATGATTGACCAGCTGTGAGCGTTCTGGGAACGGGGCCTTACAATACACTGCGTATAGACTTTTCAGATGACATAACTGGCGGTCAAATCAGTCATTCAGCGGGCCTATACGTTGCGTATGGGCCCATACGTTGCGTATAGGCCTGGGTCGTATGGGTGTGGGA
Organism: Flaveria bidentis; assembly: GCA_018326385.1. Classification (NCBI taxonomy): domain Eukaryota; kingdom Viridiplantae; phylum Streptophyta; class Magnoliopsida; order Asterales; family Asteraceae; genus Flaveria; species Flaveria bidentis. The sequence goes on from BJCM01264044.1 coordinate 4,040, forward strand.
TGTATCTCCACCGACACCAATACGACGCGTATGGACCCATACGCGACGTATAGGTGGGTGTCGATTTATAAAAAGGGGTGTCCCTTTATTAGGACTCATAAAATATGATAAAACTAGAAAGCTAAATGTTTAGAAAAATAAAAATACCTAATCTATCAAATACATACAAGAAAGTTACCAAATTTGTAATAAGTGTATTCTCATGAACTATGTAGATGGGTATACATGTGTGTATATATTTGTCAATGAGTTAAATGAAATATATAATTAGTTCTTTTACATATAAAACAAATTAGTTTTTAGACTATCTTCAATTCATAAAGCTTGCAAAGCCATGGATTCATATATTATTTGTCTTTTTTTCATATTAAAGACAAACAGCACACGCGTCAAATGATGAAACGAATGCGAAGAAACTAGGATAGTGGAATGGATATTTCGAAGAAGAAACATGACATTTTGGTTACATAAAGGGTACTTGTGAAAATACTGGTTTTCAAATTTGATTGCTAAGTATAATTTATTGTAAGTTTACTTATCACGTATGTTAAATTATAACATAATTGTCCACACCATAAGTTTACTTGTAAGTTTACTTTCAAATTTGATGGAGGTTGGTTTTTAGGTTAAGTTTTTTGAAAATAACTATACTACCATTTATATAAAGAACATAAAAAAATCTAAATTCAATGGACTCTAGTCATCTTCAATAGCCGACCATGGGGACACCGTCGAACTCACGTTCACCTTCCTATCTCTTTAATATATATTACTCTTATTTTGTCTTTTAGCAAAGAGTCAAAAGGTAATTTCATATCCATTTAACCGAAAAAGTTAACGTGTTGGACAATTTTGTTATAGACATACCTAGTGGGTAATGGTAAACTTGTAAAAACTTAATGGTTGAGGATCAAAATTGAAAACACACCATACCACAACGACCATTTGTTTATTAACTATTTATTTACACTATATTACTAATTGATGTGTGAATAAATATTAATATTAATAATTTCCTTTTCTTTTTGGTTTCTAAAAACCCTTCAACGGACATCACATACCTAACGCTGACCGTGAGCATCGTCATCGGCTACTACAAAGTAATCGCCAGTAATTATATATGTAACGTCGTTAAGGCCCTCCACCCATACACCCTCTCTTTCCTTATTTACTATAGACCATGGGGACAACGTCGCGTGTGACAATATAGATGCAACCTACGAGCTTGAAGATGAAGGGTTTGGGTTCTAGAGTGTTGGTGGTGGTGGTAAGTGGTTGTAGAAAGGTGGTCAACGGTGGTCATGTAGATGGTTGTATTGTGTTTCACGGTGAGAAGATGCCGAAGAGGTGGGATTGGGAATAGGGATGTAAACGAGCCAATATGCTTTGATCGGTTTGTAAACGAGCCAAGCACGAGCAAAGGTCCGCTCGACTTGGCTCGATTTGGCATGAATTAATATATTTTTTATGATATATAATTTATATATAGCAGTTTAGTAGATTTGACTTATTGCATATAATTATAGAATTATATTTATACATAATAGATCAATAAACCTAATAAAAATATTGTATTAAAGTGAAATCCTAAGTTTATATGAGTAAATTTTGACTCGCTCTTACTTTTAGTCGATTATCTTCCACTCTTACATATCGTTCTCTATACTATGCTCATGCCCATCGGCTATAGCTTTAAGCTTATTGCCATCCACAACGTATTGTCATCCATAAAAACGTTATGTTATGAAATGTAGTTGCTTTTTAAGTCATTAGAACCTAAAACCTAATATTTTCACCGTCTCTCATTGCAATCTAAATCAGAGGACACATTAGATAGTTGAATTATACAAATTGTTCGCCGCTCATTTTGCTCACTCGACGCTCAATCAAAAAATTAACACTTGAAAAATGCTCATTCGATTTTGAACTCGGTTGTAAACGACTCAATCGGATCGGTTTAGTATATAAACGAGCCAAGCACGAGTAAAGGTCCGCTCGGTTCGGTGCAACTCGTGAACAACCCTAATTAAAAATATTCTATTTTGTTTAAAAAAACATACATACAAATTACAATAGATGGTTTTTTTTACTTTGCCATTTTCTGTTTCATGTTGATTTTAGGAAAACACAAACAACTTTGTGAGCGGGGGAGGGTTTAAACGTTTAAACTTTAAAGACGACAAAAGTTTAATTTTACATTGATTAAATTACGATTTTAGTCCCTCTGGTTTAATGGTTATAATGTTTTTCATTCAATAGTTTAAAAACATCCGGTTTAACCATTGTGATTTGAATTTTGTCACAATTAACTACGTTTTACTAGCAGCGTCTAAATTTTCTGTTCATTTTTTATGAAAAGACAAAAATACCTCTAATATAATATATTTTTAATAATCCCTACCCCCACCCTCATCCCTTCCCCATCTCTTCTTTTAAACCCAAAACCATCATACGATCACCATCTCCATCAAACAATCACCATCTTCATCAGAGCACCCCCACCCCACAATCCTCATCTCATCCACCTGCAACATCATGAAGGTCATTCCATTGGCTACTCTCATCAATTACGACGCCACCCATATGACCACCGCTGGAGCATCCTCCGTTAACCGGTGTACGACGACTATACGTACAAGCTTGGGCTCAGCAAGTTCGCCGAGAACCCCACACCACCATCGCCACCCTTGTTCATTAAACCACCACACCACCACCATTCTATAAAATCATTGTTTTCTATGTTTGGCAAAAAGGGGAAGATGAAGGTTTCAGGTGGTTGTCGACAATGGCTCTAATCGAGGTTTGGTCGTCGATGTTGGGTGGGGGAGGTGACGATGTGCAGTGGCGCGGACCCAGGAATTTCATTTATGGGGTCGTTTTATTTTTTTAGATTCCATTGGTTATAGTAAAAATTAATTTTTTTCGGTATGATTCGGGTTGAGTTGTTTTTGGTCGAGTCGGGTCAGGTCACATATTATAAGATAAAGTCAAGTTGAATATCAAAATAACATAGCAAAAGTATTTTAATAGTCATTAAAATTACATATTACATAAGATAAATAAAATATTTTTAAAGTTGTTCTCTATAAGTTTTCATGTTTTGAAATCTATTCATTACATAATCTAGTGAAACATTTTGAAGTAAGTTTTTTTCAATTTTGAAGAGATTGTCGTTGGTGATTTACTCCAACATTACTCAAGTAAAAAGTTATGACTTGTGGGCCTTGGGTTATGGGTTTTGCTAAAATTTTTTAAATTAAATGTGTTATATAATTTTAATTTAATGGGTTATGGGTATTGAGCAATTGGGTAATAAAAAGTGGGTTTGGGGTTAAGGATATTAGCTTATTGGGTAATAACTTGATGAGTTAAATATGATAAGGTTAATGGTCCAAAATGATTTTTATATTAAGTTTATATTAGTTATTTTTGTTATAATTTATCGGTTTATATTTATAAACTTTGAAAATTTATATTTTTAAGGTCGTTGATAATAAAAAATACAATAGGGTCGTCACCAAAATTCCTTGGGGGTCGTTGCCAAAATTTCTTGGGGATCGGTTGTAAATATAACATATGCACTATTAAAAAAAATAAATTTCATGGGGGTCGGGCGAACCCCAACTACAAAGGTTGGGTCCGCCCCTGACGATGTGGTCTGGTCAATGAGAAAATGGGTGGGGTTTAGGGTTTGGTTTAGATTTGAGCGAGTGTCGGTGGTTGTTGCTGAAAGTGTTGGCGAGTAGCGGTGTTGTTGTGGGCGAGTGGCGGTGTGGTTGCCGGCTAGTGATGGGTGGTGGCAGTGGAGGTGGTTCAAATGCGGTTAAACAAGACAAAAAAGATGGGGTTAAAATCATAATTTACTTGTTTATATATTTGTAAGATAATAATATTTTTAGTTCAAGTGTATCTTTGTCTTTTTTATAAAAGTTAACGGAAAGATTGGATGGAATTAACGGTTTGGACTTAAATGTAACAAACTTCAAACCACAGTGGTTAAACATAACGTTTTTAAACTATTGGATAAAAAACGCTATAACCATCAAACCAAGGGCGAAGCTATTAAGGGGCCGGGGGGCTTATTTTTTCGTCCGTAGTGTTAAATTTTAGCCCGATAGTGTAAATTTTTGGTCTGATAATGTAAATTTTTATATAAATATCGAGTTCGCCCCCACCCATTTTACAAAATTGGTTAAACTCCGTCACTGCCTCAAACCACATAGATTGAATTCACTCTTTTACATTTGTGAGCGGGGATGGTCTTGTTATTTAAGTTTATGTTTCTTTTGATTTATTTTGTCACGATAGATTTTCTTTTGATTTTTTCCATGCTTTACGTCAGTTATTATTTTATTACTTATTTTTAATATATTTTAACTTATGAAGCATCATCTATGCTTTTATTGTGGTTATTTTGTTTATTTTGGTTATTTTGTTTGCGTCAGAGTGGTAGTCAATGTGATTTTATATGCATCTATTAAAATTCAATCATGTTACTGCTTAATGCGCATGTGGATTACAACTGGTTGTTTTTTAAACGCCATGTTGAATGTTAGAAATTAATAATATTAATGTTAAGGTTTAAACCTTAGAATTTTAAAAAGAAACAAATGCTCCCACATTCCACTTTAACCACTTTTTGTTTTAGTTACAAACTGTGACAATGAATTGAATTGATGCTAGGATTAACATACTTAAATCCGTATCTTGCTTTTTACTTAAAAACTTTTATGATTTTATTCTTTTTTGTAATTACTTATTCTAAATTTTTATTATTATAGATTTAGCTTTTATAAAAGTATCATTATTTTTGTTTGTTTATTTATTTTTATATCTACGTCTCCATTAAATTTTTATTCAAAACGATTTGTCACGATATAAGGCTTACGGAGAAAAAACCGCGGCAATCCACGAGGTTTAGTTTATTAAAATTGATAATAGGTGAATAAATAGTATACCTTTCTTTTACACATATTGATCACAAAATTTTGTAATTTTCAATTTGGGCACAAAGTTTTTCTAGGATAGGATACTTTTCGTCATATATTCACCTCAATAACTTTGTACTTTCAAACTTGGCGACAAGTTTTCTTTCTTTTAATATCGTTCGTTTATCAACTTATTATTTTTCAAGAATCCATCACAAAACTTTCGTACTTAATTAAAGATCGGCCAAAAGGTTTTATTTTCCCCCCGTAAAGGTTTAGGTTTTCTCATATAACATTCCGACCAGTGACGAATCTAGAAACAAAGTTAAGAGGTAACGTAAATTTTTTTTACCGTACATTTATATTAATAAAGGGATCTGAAATAAAATCATTCAAATCAAATCCATTTGGGATCGGAGGAATTAAACTCGAAGGAATTGAACTCGAAAGAGTTGTTAACCCAATATAATCATCATTACTATAACCAATATCACATTTTTGAAAATTTTTGTTAAAAAATATTACCAATAAGAACTTGTTTTTTCTCTTTTAAATCTTTAATTTAATAAAAAGTAACACAATAAGATTACAAATTGTACTTAGAAATAACACAATTCAAATACCTAATTTTAATATCAAATCTTTAATTCATCTTTTAAGTCTTTATTTTATATACTTAATTGTATAAACCCTAAATATTAGAAATTGAACCACATAACCATTGATTATATAAACTTAAATAAACTTAAATATTAGAGATTGAACGACATTAATCCTAAATCTCTAATTTCATAGTGTAATAGATAAAAAAACACTAGAAATGTTACCTTCAAATGGATAGGTAATTGGTTAAAGATCACATGTGTGTAGTGGCAAGGGTTGCCGCAGTAGGAGGCAGTTTGGCGATGGTCAACCTGACGATCAGCGGTGAGGGCGTGGGGTGATTGGCATTGTGGGTGGATGATGACTAACTGGTTGAGGCTTAGGGAACAGACAAAGGATCTATGGGGGCATGGGGTGTTGGATGATGTTTTTTTTATTTTAAGTTTTATGTTTAATTGAGTTATAAGTATTTGGTTAATTAGTTAAACTTTTTAAGAGCATCCATAGTAGATTTATTAAAAGTATGTGAGTATGTTTGATATATTATATGAAATGATTTTGAGCGGTTGTGATTGAATGTGGGAGAAAATATTATTGTAGAGTGATATATTTGAAGAATTACTATTCAATTCTTATAATTTTTTAATATTTTTTAAAGTGGTTGTGAGTGGAGGAAAGAGAAAAAATAATGATAATGGCATAAAAAATATTATTTAATTAAAAATGAGAGAGAAAATGTAGTAATTTTTAATGTAATTATATGAATAAAGATAAAAAAGTCATTGTGAATGCTCTAAGTTGTTTATTGTTTTTTGGGTTTATTGTGTATTTTGGGCTTATTTGTTATCTATGTTTTTATAAAATGTAATGTTATTTATAATAATTTTAACTTTCAATAAAGTTTTGAGTTTAAAAAAATTTAAGGGTAACGTAATATTTTCTCAAGGGTAACGTAAAACCGTAAAATTTTTATTTTTTTTACGTAAAATCGTAAATACATTAACAGTAAAAAGTTGAAGGATAGAGGTGTTATTGCAAGTTAATTTTAAAAGATGTAACAATATATAAACTGGCATATGTCATTACAATGATCTCATCACTGAATAGATGATTATTTAAGTATATATGAGCACATGCCTTATATAAAAGATCAGATAAACTAGTACAGTCAAAAAGATAGAAAGTGATTTGGTATAGCTTTCATTTCATGCAGAGGAAATATTTTTTTAACTAAATATGTCAATTTATAACTTTAATGAAAATGAATATATTTGTAATTTAATTGAACTAGTGTTTTTAACCAGCCACGTTGCAGCGTTGGCGTGCACTGATGTAGACTAAAAGTAGCCCACTCGTATAACTCAAAGAAGTAGACTGCAATTGATGCCACTAGTATAATTCATAAGATTTAAATGTGTTGATTTTTTTAATTTTTAGCAATATTATATAAGTGTTTTTTACATTTGCCGCTTAATTAATCTAACAACAACAAATATAATTTTTATAAAATTAACTTATTTTAATATTCAAACAAACTAATCAAAGTTTTTTGGACTTTATTTCCCAACTGACATAATCAAATAGTAACTTTTCGCATGCATACATATTTTCAAAAAAGTAATTAATATGGTGTTGTCCAAAGCATAGTCCCGAGAACCGTCCGATTTCAACAGAAGGCTAGGTTACATTAAAACCCATAATCGCATGAAAGAAAATAATCAATAAGATAAATGATTTAAACAAAAAAAAATTAGTAACCAAAGTCAAATTTAACAACCACATGACATCAGAAGATCTTCACTGGAACATGCAATAACAAAAAGCATCAAAGCAATCTAGCAATATTTTTCAACAAACGCTCATTGTTCAAAATTAAAAAAAACACGTATTCGGCCTTTTCATCATCAGAACCAAACTAAAAAAAGTAAAAAAATAACAACCAAACCAACAATAAAGACCAAGAATTAACATCAACAAACATGCCTTAGATGAATCGTCACTCATCATCACTGACCAAACAACATAACCTCGTCTTCATTGATGGAACCAACCAATATTTAACAATCACATGGAGTCTCAGATAAGGAAGTTTTACGACATCACAGACCACATGTCGAAAAGAGTTGAAGATGAGGATCGAAGGCCAAAAACCACAAAGCAGCGTGTCTCGAATGAGGAAGTTTTCCGACATCACAGACCACGTCGTCGTCGTCGTCGCCGCCACCGCTTTCCACGTGTAGCAGGAGATAGACGGTCAAGATCCATCAAGGTACTGTTCATTCCCCTTCACTTTTAATATAGAGTATAATTTGAGCAATCATGAAATTTGTCGGCTAATCACCTTTGGTATCACTTTTGCTACATGAACAGGTATAACACCATTCTATCAAGGAATAACTATATGGATGTGAGAATTAAGATGCACAAAAACGTGAACAATCCTCGTGAATTAGGATGAGGAGAGGACCACCCCAATGAGAATGGCGAAAGTGGGTGATGGGGTTTGGTGTCACCCGGCGCAATTTTGTTTTTTTTATCTCATGTAAAACGTGTAACAAGAAAAATTCAAACGATCACAATCTTTTATTACGATAGACAACTTGTTTTTCGAGAAAAAATATGACTTGAATACCCATTTGTTTGTCACTTCTATGAAATTTTTATACAATTATAGTAAAACTAGTATAAGTGTGAGAAGTCTAAGCAAAATTCAAAGTATTTAAATGATTTAAATGATTAAGATGCAAAATTCAAAGTATAAGTGTGAGAAGTCTAAACAAAATAAAAGGAAAAATGATAGTAAAAGTAGTATTCTACTGAGATAACATAGAGAAAGTAGACCTAGAGGTTGCTAGTCCACTATATGATGTGTCGGTAGATTCAACACAATATATGAGTAGACCTCATTGGTGATTTAAGTTTAAACTAACTTGTTCAACTTGCTATGGGTTCCCATCTTATTCATGGTTAACACAATCAATGCATTTCTAATAAGGGGTGACGAGCAAAATAAATGCCACAAATGTGTGTGGATGACCATAAAAATGAGCAAAGCACATGAAAAAAATGCTAAATGCAATTGAGCTAATAACTTATGTTGTTGGTGCGTTAAGTGCAAAAAGAAAAATAAATGCTCTAACAAGAAGATAGGTTGTGTGCCTCTATGCTGTGCGGTGGCACTGACCTGAGGATAAGCATAACCTAAATATCCTAGAATTCATTGTTGTTTGCGCCTCTCTGCTGTGCGATGGCACTGACCTGAGACTTGGCATCTCTTTGAAATCTCTTAGAATAGTTTCTTCTTGTCAAATAGCTGCAAACCGCTCAAAAATCTCCTGAGGAATGTTGATTACCATATAAGTGTGGGATCCACAAATGCTTGTTGAAATAATCAAACCTGAATCATCACCAATGTGAGTCAAAAATCTGTGTATGGATTTAAGAGGACAAGTATACTGACAATCATCGTGAGCTGCAATTCTTGACAGTCAAAATCATTGTGTGTATCTTGTAGCTCTAGTATGATTTCCTAAAAGTGCTATTGACTCTTGGTCAAAACAAGAATCTAGCATCAAAATTGTTTAATTAAAATGTCCTAAATGATTCTGATATACATGTATGATTCTATAATGAATCGTTCCAGAAATGATCAAATTAACTTGAAGTTGTGCTGTCCAGGAATTAAAACCTGTTAGATGTTTTTTTAAAAGATTTCAATTCATCTCAAATCAAAAAACACAAAAATATGTCTTGTTTTGTTTGAAATTTCAAGTTTGCTTTTCTGTTTTTCTAGTCTTCTGCTACGTAAAAGTCAGACTATACAACTGGATTTAATCTATGAATCACTCACTAAAGGTGGTCACGTCTGAGGTGACCAATCGGTTCTAAATAAAAGGATCACGTCTGAGGTGATCAAACGGTTTTAAATAAAAAGGATCACGTCTGAGGTGATCAAATGGTTTTTAAATTAAAAAGGTCATGTCTGAGATGATCGGTGTTCATAATGTTAGATATCACAAGGTAAAAGTTTAAGTGTTCGTAAGTATGAGCCAATCGCACGATTGGACCATAAGTATGAGCCAGTCGCACGATTGGACCATAAGTATGAGCTAGTCGCATGATTGGACCATAAGTATGAGCCAATCGCACGATTGCACCATAAGTATGAGCCAGTCATACGATTGGACCATAAGTATGGGACATCCATACGATTTGATCACCGTAATGAAGCAATCGTACGACTGGATGAAGAAGTATAAGCCAGTCGCATGACTGAACCCCAGTCGCATGATTGAAGCATGCGTATGGGTCCAATCACATGACCGAACATTAAAACAATATAGATAGAGGGGGTGTGTCGGTGGCATTTCTCACCACCCTTCAAAGCATTCAAAATTCTCTCATACGCAGACACTCTGCCCAAATTTCCTTTAACTTTATTAGTTGCTAATTGTGATCCTAACCGATTTCTCATTCATCTACAGGTATTGTGAGACTGAAATCGACAATAATGACCGGTGTAATCCAACCCTAATGACCTAATCGATTAAAATCAAGAAATCAGTATAACTCTTCAAATAGACCACTTAAATGGACATAATCGTTGATATAAAGGACATTAAGTGATATCTAGAGTTCTTGCGAATCTAATGAGTCTAAACACAACGTCTAACATCAAGATTTGGCCAAGATTTGAGGTCGGAGTGTCGAAAAGAGTAATATGCGAATGTACACTCCGAATGAACCTCAGTCACACGATTGAGCTAGGTGCACGATTCAATCAAACGAATGAATAATTCGGCGACTCAGTCGCACGACTGACTCAACCGCATGGCTTAACGTACGATTAAGTTTAGTCACAAGCTCAATCGCATGACTGAACTCAGCCGCAGGCTCAATCGCACGACTGAACTCAGTCGTATGGTTCAATCGCACGATTGAACCAGTTTGATAAAAAAACAACTTAAGTTTCAATTGTCATCTCCTATACACAAGTCTAATATATATCTTTCTTGTGTTACAGCAACATGACTGATAGATGGGCAATGAGCCCCAAGCACAACATTTGTGCTCACTTAGATGCTACCACTCAGAATGCTCCCCAGTTTGCGGGGATTATTGCCTTTCTCAGGAGATCGAGGATCTTCAAGGCCATATCTACACCTTGCACACCATATAGATCACTACAGTAGACCTTCTGGGAAGGGGCTACTATTGATAGGTCCACTGAGCCCTATAGTATCCGGAGCTCGATCTTCGGACAGGAGATCAGTGTTACTACAGCAGATCTTAGGCAAGTTCTGGATATGAGTGAGGATGGTGACCACCCGACCAAGCTACATCTGCTCAAATGTTTAGACTAAATCCTGACGAGCTTGTCAAAGGCGCTCCAGAAGTTGATGTAGCGAGTGATGATGAGTTGAACGATGTATATGAAATAGAGATAGAGGATGTCACTGTAGAGCACTATCCATAGTACACTGACCCGGGAGGACATGTTATCCCCAACTTGGGTGAAACAGTTGACAGTGGTACTTTTGATAAGTTGGATAAAGTGGAGAAAGAAAATGAGAAAGAAGAAAGCACAGCCCAAGCGTCGAATGCTAATGTTGATATCAAGAAAGCTGAATGGGCAGCTTGTTTTGCTGAGATGAAAGCCCAACGCACGCCGCCAAAGAAGAATGCCTACACAAAGCTCTAAAAAGTCAAAAGAAATCAAAACGTATCAGGCAAGATTATAAGGTGGGCGTATTTTGAAGACTTAGAGGTCTATGCTTTAAAAGAGAGAAAGGAATCGAGTACTTCAGATATCCTCATGATCTGAAGACTCTTCTTGGTTTTGAGCTCAACCGTCTAGCATGTTTAGATCTTCTGTATGCAAATCCGAGGAAGTTGTCAGTATGGTTCGAGGTTGCGTTAAAGAAGGAATACCACACCAGGTGGGTAAACTTCAGACCTCCACAACCTAAGAGGTACATTCGTAAGTATGAAGTGGATTCTATATCTGGAAGACCTAAAGTAATGCTGAAGTGGAGTCCCCTGCGCACGATGTCAAAGATTCCCTTACGGGAAATGCCTCAGGACTTCATTACACACTTCAAATGGTGGTATTACGATTGGCGAATGGACGAAATGGTCATAGTTCTGAATAGAGATGGAAAGATTGATATTATCCGGGTGTTCGACCCAATGTGGCTTAAAAACTTGTCTGCTGAAGATGTCTATACATTATACAAGTGGCCACTGTTCTATGACACATAGGATATTGTACAAGCTCTCCAGTTCCAACATGTGATAAGACTCTGCTTTGCATTTGAAATACATGCAGGAGTTAAAAAAGAGGAGAAGTACAAGAAATTCAAAGAACATGTGAAGAGTGTTAGACAATAGTGTAAACTAGGACCAATTGGAAGTTTGTAGATACATGTTGTTTCTAGTTTATGAGCTTAAATGTAAAAGTCCTTCATGTCTTACACATATGTAATAAATGGTTCAATGAAATATAAATATGTGGCTGATGTTTATTTATTTCATATTAATATGGTGTTAAGTATAATTCATGTGTCTGAACATATTATATAAGTTTGAGGTTGTTGTACATAGTTCTTAGTCAATAATGATTAAGAAATGTGTTCAATCTAGTCAGATGAGTATTCATGCTAATGGACCATACTTATGGGACATACGCATGAATACATCATGCTTATAGACTAGTCGCACGACTGAACCAGGAGACTGGATCAGTCGTATGATTGAGACATAAGATTAACTCAGTCGTATGACTGAACCTTAAGTCGTGCGTATGACTCAGTCGCATGATTCGGTCGCACGACTGAACCATGCTAACGGTTCAGTCATACAAATGAAAACTACAAACCTATAAATATCACTTAATTCGTGGAAAAACATAAGAATTCGAAACACTTCATAATTTCACGAACCCTAGCCGTCCACAACGTCCAAGAAAGCCAATCCAACTTTAAAGTCTGTTCTTGATCGATTCCTACTCGTTCTTAACATTTAGTTCATTCTTATATCGATCGGGTTAACGTTCTCATTGATTGGATCGCCAATCAAATAGGATTCCGCATTATTTGATCTGGTCTTACGCATAATCAGTTAGTATTCCGTACGTACATGATTCTGACAAGTGGTATCAGAGCTTTGGCTCTTGATTTTGCGTGGATTTGATTAGTTTTGGTGTTAAAACTCACGTTTTTTATTCAAAAGAGTCACAACGTTGGTTCTAAAGGTGTTTTCGACGTTTGCATGCATAAAAGTTGTGTTTTTCATTATATGGCAGATTAGGGTTTCAGGGAAAATCGCGTTTTTGTGTCAAAGTGTCAAAATCTTTGATTTTACAAAAAACAGCAGGCTTCAGTCGCACGATTGGTCCAGTCGCACGATTCAACTCACACGTATACTTCATTCGCATGACTGAAGTCGATCGAATCCATCTTTCGCACCACTGAACAACTCTAGTCGCTTGATTCCAGTCGTCTTGTTCATATGCACGACTGAATCCAATCACACGATTGAATTCATTCACACCCTTCATTTGCACGAGTGAACCATACTCATAGTCCATTCACACGAGTGAAACTATCCTGTTCCAAAAGTACCAAGTTTACAGCAATGGAAGATCAATTTGCTGCATTTTCTGCCGGGAAGGACTCACGCATCTAGAATCTACTACTTCTAGAGAATGAGATTGGTAATCATAATAAACCACCAAAGCTTATAATGTTAGATGATTATCCACAATGGAAACAACGGTTCGAGATCTATATAAATGGAGTTGATCCCAATCTTTGACATCCATTGAGACTGGTTACACAATACCAGTCAATGCAAATGGAGTCAAGCTAACCTTGGGAGGAATGAGTGAAGCTCAAAAGATACTCTTCAATGCTAGGAAGAAAGCTTATGCCCTGTTGACTCAGTCAATACGTAAAGACATCTTTTGCAGGATCGTTTTATGTCACTAAACACTTTGTTTTTCTCTCAAACTCACATGAACTACACTCTGATGAAGGCAGAGTCTCTAAGAGTTGATAACAATATAATAAGTAATAGATAAACACAAGAAGTAATTTTCAAGGTACTTGCATATATTTCTTCTCAACTCAAATGTTACAAGACTCTTACAAGCATATGTTTATGAGTTACAATAAGAAACTATATATAATACTACCTACAGCCGGATATACTTTGATTCCAGCTGGGATCCTATAACTAAAGCTAATACTACAAACCGATAGTTTAAGGTATCTCAGATAAAGTCTAATTTGAGATATGGTAGTCAGGACATGTCCCTAACTTACCTTTTGTCACCAACTAAAGTTGGTAACTTGTACTATCATAAAAGGTGAACAGTGGAATAAAGTATGGTCAACTGCATGGCTCTTTGAGAAAATGCCATGCAGTATCAGAGGTCTTCAGTGGAGTGTCAGAGATCATATTTATGTCCACTGGTTCATAGCAGTGTCTTCCGAAGGTTAGATGGCTTCGGAAGAACAAGTACTTCCGAAGCCACTTATACTTCGGAAGAGTCTACTTCTTCCGAGGCTTGAGGACTTCTTCTTTCTTCATACTTTGGAAGCAGTCTTCTAATTTCTTCTTCTTAGACTTGATTCTTCAGAAGTAAGTTCTTTGACTTCAGAAGTCGAGTTTGTCTTCGGAAGTTGATCTCTCACTTTGTCTTCGGAAGAACTCTACTTCCTTCGAAAGCTCCACACTTGGCTTCGGAAGCCTTTGTAAGTAGCACTAAAATTTGATTAAGTGATTTGGTTTTGGTTGCACCAGCCTTCTTCTTGATCCAACATCTTTCATTAGTTTTTGGAGAACAAGCAGGCCAAAAAGCTATGGGAGCCCCTGGAGAAGAGGTATGATGGAAACACAATGTTGAAGGCTCTGAAGGCTAAGGCTCTCAAGAAGGAGTTCGATAATTTTTCTTTGATAGGAAATGAGAGCTTTGATGATATTATTGACAGATTCTATTATCTGATGAGTGAGCTGCACACTCATGGCGTAACCACATCTATGGAAGATAAAGTTTCAAGCTTTGTAGATGGTTTGCCCGATAAATGGGATTCATTTGTGTCCAACCTAAGACAGAAGGACATTCTTGCAACGTTAGACATAAATGACTTCATCTTGAAGTTAAGAGAGGAAGAACTGAGAATGAAGTACAAGTCGAAGAAAGGATCCTTCGTTTAGAATCCTTCACTTTACAACTCAGTTCCCACTCCAATTGGTTTAGAAGCACCATTACAAATAGCATTCGTGTCTAGTTCCGCTGCTCCTTCCCAAACCACTGCTTCAGGACGAGAAATGTCAGGGTCATCTGGAACCCAATACACAGAGCCTGAAGCCAATACTACAAATTGAAGACCGAAAATCTCGGTAAAATCACAGTGGAAGTGGCTAAGGAGCATATGGATCTTCTAGCTGCTGTTGTCCAATCCTATGATGGTTTAATTGTCTGGAAGATTGAAAATTTTCATCTTACAGATGAGGATTATGAACAAGTTGACGAAAATGAGCTTGAAAGGATGGACATAATGTGGGCCTTGGCGAGTGCTGTTAGAGGGCAAAGAAGTTTGTGAAGAAGACATGGCAGAATCTAGTAGCCACTGAAGACACAACCTTTGGTTTTGACAAAACCAAAGTCACATGCTTTAACTGTGGTGAAAAGGGGCATTTTAAACGTGAATGTGTAAAGCCCAAGAAAAAGGTAATAGAAATCCATTTCCAACCTTTAACCGTCAAGACAAGGACACAATTGGAACCACATCTTTAAGCAAAGAGACAAAGGCCTTTACTGCACAAGGTGATGAAGGGCAAGACTGGTCCTTCTGATTTGTGTCTCCAGGAGAATCAAACATTGCATGTGTTAAGGCATTGGATGATGGGTCTGCAAGTGAAGGTAAGATAACAGCTGAGCAAGCAATGTCAGATACAGAAGAAGATGCGAACATGCTAAATCACTTGGTTGAGGAAGAACTCAGAGCAACAAGTTTAGAATCTCCAGCCACCGAAGGGTTTAAATCTGCTTTGATGGGTGATACAACTGATTCATCATAGGTAAGTTCTACCAACCAATTATTTGAAAGACATGCTTGTTCTAAATGTGACAAATTTAGGGATAGCATAGATCTGAAATTTTCTAGGTTATTAAAACACAATGATAACTAAGTAAATGATTTACAACTCTGCACTGAGGCAAACCGTATCTTAAAACAATATAAGTGCAATTTTAAAGAAAAGATAGAACTTTTGGAGAAAACAACTAAGGGAAACCGAGGTTGTTTCTCTAAATCAATCAAATGATATAAAGTTTTATTTAAATTCTTTAGAAGAAACCAAAAAAGAAAAAGCAGTTTTAGAAGTCAAAGTTGATTCTTTAAAACGAAAACTACATAGTTGGGCTAGTTCTTCTCACATAGTTTAAAACTTAGTGAAAGAACAAAACAATGGGGAAGGTTTGGGTTACAAAGTAGTACCGCCACGACATGAGATCCTTTTAAATACAAAATGTAGACCTGTCAATAACAACCCAGTTAAGTATCATGTGGTGTCCACTCCTTTGGTTAGTGATCCTGATTCCACGGGTAAACCGGTGAACTCTATCACTAAACAGAAGGAGTCTACTTTGAAATTAAAAGGAAAAATGCCTATAGAGAATTTGGATGATAAATTTGAAAA
>BJCM01264046.1:0-21750 GCA_018326385.1 Flaveria bidentis
AGATAGGTTGTATGCCTCTCTACTGTGCGATGACACTGACCTGAGGATAAGCATAACCTAGATATTCTAAAATTCATTGTTGTTTGCCGCCTCTCTGCTGTGCGGTGGCACTGACCTGAGGCTTGGCTTCTCTTTGAAAGCTCTAAGAATAGTCTCTTCTTGTCAAAATACCCGTAGACCGCTCAAAAATCTCCTGAGGAATGTTGATTACCAAATAAGTGTGGGCTCCACAAATGTTGGCTGAAATAACATAACCTATTCTATCACCATTCTGTGTCAAAAGTCTGTGTATGGATTTAAGTGGACAATTATACTGACAATCAGTGTGGCTGCAATTCTTGAAAATCCAAATCAACGTATGCATCTTGTAGTACCAGTATGATTTCCTAAAATTACTAAATGACCCTCGATGAAAACAAGAATCAAGCATCAAATGATTTTGGAAACCCGTCCTGAATGAATTGACCACATGTATGATTCCATAATGAAGTGTTTCACGTATGGTCAAAATAACTTGAAGCTGCCTGTTCAAGAAATAAATCTAGTAGATGCCTATCTTAGGATTTTAACTCCACACAAAATCATAAAAACATTTTTGTTTTGTAGGTTAATTTTTCTAGTTTTAATTTTTTTGTTATTTTAGTTGTATCTGTCGGATTATGGCGTGGAATTCAATTTGGAATTTAATCACTTAAAAGGGTCACGTCTGAGGTGACCACACATGTTTTTAAATGTAAAATGAGTCACGTCTGAGTTGACAAATTGTTTTAAAAGGATCACGTTTGAGGTGATCGAAAGTTTTCAAAATTAAAAGGATCATGTCTGAGATGATCGTATGCTCAAAATGTTTAATCAATAGTCAAATGAAGTTAAATGTCAAATGGTCGTAAAGTCAAAAATCATGAGTATGGACCAATCGTACGATTGGACCATACTTATGCCCTAGACAATCGAATCGAGCATGAGTATGAACCATTCACACGAATGGCTTACAAGATTGAGCCAGTTGCCCGAATGGAGCTGTGCGAATGAGTCAGTCGCCCGACTGAAACCTAGTCGGCCGACTGGATGTGATCGACTGAACCAATCGCACGACTGAGATCCAATCGCCCGAATGAAAAGAGCGAATCGGTCCAGTCGCCCGATTGATATCAGATTCAGTATAAATAGGGCCATAGTCGATCACATAAACTCATCACCCCCCGTTCGCCCTAAAATCGCATAAAGTGTCGTTACTCTACCAAAATTTCTTCAGACCTAATTTGACTACTTATTTCGATATTCTGACGTTCTTTGGTGATTATACAGGTACAATGCAGTGCAATCTACCAAAAGTTCAGTCGATTTGATACCACAATCATGACATTCGGCCCTAACTAGACCCGAGACTGAAATTGGAAAAATAACCTAACTAAACTAAGTAAAATGTTAAAATTAAGGTTATTAGGTGATTAGTAGAGTGATTGCGAGTCTAATGAACAAATACACGATGTCTAATTTGAAGTTTTGGTCAAAATTCGAATTTCATTTGAACAGACAGTAGGTCAGGCGACTGGACACCCAGATGAACTCCAATCGCACGACTGAGGTGGCCGAACGACTCAGTCGGCCGAATGAATAACACAAATGAGCTTAGTCGGCCGACTAAACCAATCGCAGGCTCAGTCACCCGATTGAACTCAGTCGCATGTTCAGTCACCCGACTATATTCAGTCGCATGTTTGGTCAACCGACTGAACTCAGTGCATGATTGAACCAGACTGAATTCAACCAGGTTAATTTGAACTAATTTTTGTTGTGTGGTGATCTAATGTCTATGTGTCTTGTATTACAGATCTATGGCTGATCGGTGGACCATCAACCCCAAGCAGAATATTTGTGCTCATCTGGACGCCACAACTCGGAACGTTGCTGAGTTTGCTGGCATCATAGCTTTTCTTAAGAGGTCACGGATCCACAAAGCCATATCTACACCGTGCACTCCCTACAAGTCTATACAACAGGCCTTCTGGGAGGTTGCTGTGGTTGATCGATCTCATGAGCCCTACTCCATTAGGAGTACTATTTTTAGCATGCTATAGAGGTGACTGCTGAAGATATCAAGCGAGTACTTGGTCTGGGTGACGATGCTGATCACCCAACCAGGCTACACCCTCTGACGGTGAGGGGGTGCTTTCTCCGGATGAAGTACTCTGGGGACATCAACGCAGGGGTGATGAACAAAAGCAACCTGTGTCCTTAGTTTAAGTACTTGGCGCATGTGATACTGAAGTTCATGGCATCGAGGATGGGTGGGTTTGATGACCTATCATACCAGATTCAGAATGCCTACGTGGCACTGGTACTCAACCACCCATTCAGTTTCTCCAGCATGATATTTGCCTACCTGATAGAGAACCTTGAGGCAAAGGGCAAGGAGTGATTCTGCATGTACCCCAGATTCTTGCAGATGATTATCGATGAGAAGCTGCCTACCTTGCCCAAGGAAAGCCACGATGCTGTATCGCTTGAGATTATGGATGATACGACCTTGTGCCTCATGAAGGTCTATAGGGGGAAGCAAGTCAAGCCCCCTGTGAAGAGATTGTTCGGGCATCTGGTCCAGGAGGAGTACGTGGCACCTACAAGATGTAGGTGGTGCCATGTGGAGAGTGATTCAGATGTGGAGCAGATTGCTCTCCTATCTGATGACTCCGATGACGATGACGGTGACACCGGTGGAGACTCTGGGCTCGCTTCTACTAGGGGCCCCACTACCCATGTTACACCTCCACCACCCACTCATGGAGATACCACCACCGCCAGTTTCCATCAGGACTTCTGCCCTCCTGATGAGGAGGAAGATAGTGATGATGAGCCACTAACCAGGACAGTGGGCAGTCGTGTGTTTGTTACAGATCATGGGTTAGAGGCGGTTGGAGGATGCCAAGCTGCGTATGGGGAGACCACTACTGATCCCACTTTTACCCTAGACCAGCTCTGCATCCCAGGGGTAGCATCCACCTCGAGGGGCTCGAGGAAGAAAAGGATGGCTCAGCCTCACGGAATGAAGTTGAAGAGAAGGAGGATGACTTTCATCACTACCACCACCACAACATCCACTACCACCACTCCACCCACCTCTACTACCATCATTCCACCCAATACCACAACCACAAACACCATCACCACTACCACTCTTCCACCTGCCACCACCACTACCCACATCCCATCCACCACTACTATTACTCACCAATCACCACCCACTCATATACCAACCCCAATATTCACCACTGCCACCACCACTACCATTAGTCACCAAGCCGGGCCATCATCCCACCCTACATACCACACAGGATCATCTCTACCCCCCATTGGGGTAGAGGAACAGCTGTCAGCACTCAACCGTATCGTGCTGAAGCTGTTAGCTGCTGATGAAGAAAATGGACTGCCTAACTACGTCAGCTTGTGGAGCTAAGCGCTACCCAAGCACAACAGATCTCACAGCAAGCTGAGCAAATTGCCCAACTCCAGGAGCAAAACGTCCACTCATCAAAGAGGATAGAGGAGTTGGAGGCTTCTAACAAGACCATCATGCTCAAGCTCAAGGGCTCAAAGGATGAGCCACTCAAGATAAGAGAAGGAGGTGATGATGATGATGATGATGGTGAAGATGATGATAGTGATGATGATGAGGCCTGTGAGCAGGAAGAGACAAGGGAAAGGCAGAATAGTGATGATGATGAAGAAGGAGATGCAGCTGCATCTACATCAGCTCAAGGTCAAGAGAGACGTACAAAGAGAAATCAAGACCAAGGAGCCTCATCTTCTGCCCCTCCTACTGACGCGCTGGCTATTCAGGGTAAAAGTAATGTTTAGATATTTATGTACTTGAAAACTTTGTAATTGAATTTTGGATTAATGTTATGTAATTACTGTCTATGTATATATATTGATGTTTACTGCTTTGATTATTGACTAATGGTTGATGTGTTACATGTTTTAAATCAAGCAGATCCAAATTTTCAAAGAGATGAATACGATGTTGCTCCCCTTCAGCAGATCAAGACTCAACTCACAATGATTCTTGATCTGCAAGGGTTAGTCAGGAGATCTGTGAGTTACACTCCTAAAGAAGGAGAAATAATTTATGATCTCACTAATGAGCAATTTGCCGAAATGTTCCGACTGAATCCTGACGAGATCGTGAAGGATGCTCCTACAGTAAACGTGGAAAGTGACGATGAGCTAAATGACATAAACGAGATAGAGATTGAAGATGTCACGGACCAACATTATCCAGAGTATGCTGACAACGAAGGAAATGTCATTCCAAATCTGGGAGACACCCTTGTTAGTGATACATTCAAAACTCTGGATAAAATGGAATAGGAGTTAGAGAAGAATAAAGAGCAAGCCCAAGCCTCAGACGCCGATGTCAACATGAGAAAGGCTGAATGGGCAGCATGTTTAGCAGAACTTAGAGCCTAGCGCAATGCTCCAAAGTCAAATGTCTACACCAAACTCTATAAAGTGAAGAAGCATCATAAGGTGTCAGGCAAAATTATAGCGTGGGCCTATTTTGAAGATCTTAACATTTATGCTGTTAAAAGAGAGAAGGGGATCAAGTACTTCAGATTCCCACACGATCTGAAGACTCTTCCGAGTTTTGAGCTTAACCAGCTAGCAAAATTGAAGTTGCTATATGCTGACCCTCGTAAGATGTCAGGCTGGTTTGAAGTTGCTTTAAAGAGAGAGTACCACACCAGGTGGGTCAACTTCAAACCTCAACAACCAACAAGGTATATCAGAAGATATGAAGTTAATGATATTACTGGAAAAACAAAAATAGTGCTGAAGGGGAGTCCTCAAAGCACGATGTCTAGAATCCCTCTACGGGAAATGCCATAGGACTTCACTCCACACTTCAAGTGGTGGTACTACGATTAGAGAACAGGTGAGGAGGTCATAGTGTTAAACAGAAATGGAAGTATGGAAACTATTAGGGTGTTTGACCCCATGTGGCTCACTAACTTGTCGGCTGATGATGTTTACACCTTATACAAGTGGCCAATGTTCTATGACGTGTAAGATATTGTACAAGCCCTCCAATTCCAAAACGTGATTAGACTCTGCTTTGCATTTGAAATACATGCAGGAGTTACAAGAGATGTGAAGTACAAGAAATATGAGGAGCTTATGAAGAATGTAAGACAATAGATGAAACTAGGTCCAAGGGGGAGTTTGTAGATACATATGTACCTAGTTTATGAGCTTAATGTAAAATATCTTTATTGTCTTACACATATGTAATAGAATGGGTACTTAATGAAATACAATGTGTGGTTGTGCTTATGATGTTTATTATTTCATTGATTAGTAGATTAACGCTTATTGAACTAACTATATAGGTTTGTGGTTGTTTACATAGTTCTTAGTTAATAATGATTAAGAAATATGGTTAAACTTAATCATGTGAAGTTCTCATGCGAATGGACCATGCTAATGGACCATACGCATGAATCACTTCATGTTAATGAACCAGTCGCACGATTGAACCAGGAGACTGGATCAGTCGCATGATTGGAACATGAGATTGACTCAGTCGCACGACTGAACACTCAGTCATACGAATGGATCAACCGCATGGCTCAATCGTACGACTGAACCATGCTAATGTTTCAGTCACACGAATGAGAAACCCTAACATACAAATACCACATAATACATGAAAAAACATAACACTTCGACTACTTACGTACTAAATCATACCCTAGCCGTCCAGAGACCTCAAAGAACCCGTTCCAAGTTCATATATCGCACTAGATCAATTACCAATCGTTCTTAACGTTTAGATTCAAACTACATATGTTTCTACGTGCGTTCTCACTGATTGGATCGCCAATCAAATAGGATTCCGCACTATTTGATTCGGTATACACTTATATCAGTTAGTATTTAATCCAGTACACGATCCTAAAATCTCATATAAAACTTACAATAACACAAATAACCATGACAAAATATAAGTATGAATTGCAAGTGCGTTACAAGTATAAAAATGTTTACAAGTGTAAGTTGATAAGTTTAACATGTTTCACCCCAAAATAGTATGAAATAATATAAAAAGGGGCAATGAAACTCATATGGTATAATGATGGTAGTAGTGTACATAAGAAAGCTTGGATGTTCAAGAGTCAAAGGTAATGTCCTAAATGATAAAAAGAAACAATAACTTGAGTTTGGAATGCATTACAAGAAGTTTTGACGCTTAGGAATGCCAATAAGTGAAAGGTAGATTGATAAACGGTTATTGTACAAATTTTAGATTCTGGACAGATTGTTTGGTACATGTTTGAACAGCTTTTTAAAATAGAAAATGGTTTCATAAAATTATAAAAATTTACATTTGACTAGTTCAAAGTCTGCTGGACAACTTTTATTCAGAAACATTTATATGAAAAGATTTGTAAATAGGTTAAACAAGCAGCACAAGAAAGAAGATGCTGAAATGCACACTTATCTTGTGAAGGTTATGGTTGAGTCGTGCGATTGAGTTTGAAGACGTATAAAATGTCGTTGAAAAGTAAATTCAATGAAATTAACATTGGAGTCTCAGTTTACTCAAATTTAGTTTGTTATGATCAAGTTATGGTCTGTTGAAGTAAGATTATATTCTACCACAATTGTAGTAAGACACTTATGTGCACTTTTAAAATTGTTAAAACATGAAACGGGTTAGAACAATTTATTAGATTGATTATGATATATTAGACTTCATTTGAGTTATATAAAAATATTCCAAGACTTCAGCATAGCCATCACTTAGGAAAATAATCTTGTGCAATAACCAAATGCGACGGCATAGCCGTCCATATGCAAATGAGATTCTTTGTTTACATTAGTGTGTTGTTAGCTTGATTTAAGAATGTTAGCGATTGTTATAAGGTTAGTGAATATAAAATGTTAGTGATCAAATGATAATGATTAAGATAAAAAGAGATTTGGTAGAAGAAATAATAATAGTAAGAACATAAAGTCATGAGAACAATTGAATGTTAGGATGATTGAAATGTATAATATAAAAGCAATAAAAGATTACCTTAGTATTAAGAATTCTTGAAATTTCTTGTAAAATAAAATTTTAAAAATTGATCATAACCGATGGATGAAAGAAAGATATGAGAGTGATATTGTTAGAGAATGAGCAAATAAAAAGTGAGGCATAAGGCTTGCTTTTATAGTTGAGGTTAGGAGTAGGTTATGAATGGTGTTAATGGTGAGTTATAATTCTTTTAAAAGTATAACTCCCGGGTATTTTTTTTAAGTCAAGAAAGAAGAATAAAGTGAAGAAAAAGAAAAAAAATAAATAAAACCCAAGTCTAGGGGGTAAAAAGTGTCCAAAAGAACAAAATGTTTGAAAAGTGGGTGTAAAAGGTGGTATGGCCGCCCATTTGTCACACACCTAACAAATCTTCGGATTTTAGAGAGAGAAAGTGGTAAGAGCAGCAGAGAACTCTCGGTTTTGAAGGAAGAACCATAAAGAATTCGAATTCAAGTTAAGAATTCATGGTTTTATGATGTTCTTGACTGGTTATATCCTCGGGTTTATGCTTATGTGTGTTTGTATGTGTTCAGGTATGTTTTTAGTGGGTTTTCTAGGCGGTTGAACTCAATTGCAAACGAGTTTGGAAGAAGCCATACTCAAGAGCTGCAAAGGTGAGTTCTAGAACCCCTCTTTTTTACATGTTTAAAATGATTTTGGGGCTAGAAATACATGAATGAATGTTTTTATAAAACTGGGTTTTAAACCCGTATGTATGAAAGTATGTATGTTGTGATTGCGATGTGATGTGGGATTATGTTCATTCTTGTTGATGTTATGGTTGTGTTTCTAAGGCTTAGAAGGTAAGATTTAAGCTTAGAACATGATAGATGGTGTATGGGAACCGAATCTGATGTTTAAGTGCGAATGGGTTTAGAATAATTGTATAAGTTTGACAAATGCGGATGAAGGTTAATGCGGATAAAAGCAATGCGGATGAGCATTGACTAAGTATGACAAATGTGGATGAAGGTTAATGCGGATGAAAGTCAATGTAGATGAGCATTGACTAAGTATGACAAATGCGGATGAAGGTTAATGCGGATGAGCAATGACTAAGTATCACAAATGCGGATGAAGGTTAATGCGGATGAAAGTCAATGCGGATGAGCATTGACTAACTATGTGAAGTGCGGATAGCAAATGCGGATGAGTAAGGTCAATGCGGATGAGAAAGTCTAAGTGTGAACAAATGCGGATGAGAAAGTGAACAAATACGAATGACAAATGCGGATGAAGTATGGGAAATGCGGATGAACAAACACAAATGTGGATGAACAAAAAGGAAATGCGGATGAACACTTAGAATGATTCTGAATTTTGTGAGAAAAAGGGGTAATGTAGGCTTTGAATTGGGAGATTCCCGGGGGTTATGTAAGTTGACTTTTGAGGTCATAGATGTTATGATGGGCATGTGATGATGTATGATTGATGTTATAATAAGAAGTTGAACTTTTATAAATGCATTTTTTCTTTATGTTAGATCTACAATGACATCAACAGTTTTGTCTCTCACGCAGTGGATTCTTGATCTTAATCCTTATCACGAAGGCTCCCAACTAAAAGTTATCAGTAGCACATAAGATGAACTCAGGTAAGCAGGCCTTATATGCTCGAATGGCGTACATTTCTAGCTCGAACGAATCTCCTGCTAAAAATAGTAAGTTAGCTTCTAAATGTATAGCTCACATTATCTACATATCCTATGAAAAATAAGTTCATATGATGCAGATAATAACAAACCTCATTATTTATTGACGATATTCTGATTTATTCAAAGAGCGAGATTGAGCATGCCACCCACGTTCGGGAGGTTCTGGAGACGTTGAGAAAGGAGAAGTCGTATGCTAAATTTTCCAAGTGTGCGTTCTGGTTGTGCGAGATACAATTCTTGGGTCATGTGGTGAATCCTGACGGGATCATGGTGGATCCGGCAAAGGTGGAGGCGGTGATGCAATGGAAGTCTCCAAAGACGCCATCCGAGATTCATAGCTTCTTGGGTTTGGCGGGCTACTACAGAAGATTGATCCAAGACTTCTCTAAGATAGCTTCTCCACTATCTAAGTTGACCCAAAAAGATGTGAAGTTTGTATGGGGTCAAGCTCAAGAGAAGGCGTTTGAAGAATTGAAGACGAGATTGACTCAAGCTCATGTTCTGTCATTACCCGATGGAAGTGAAGATCTGGTGGTTTATTCTGATGCTTCCTACTTGGGGTTGGGGTGTGTGTTAATGTAGAGGGGAAAAGTAATAGCTTATGCATCCTGACAATTGAAGGTTCATGAGGTCAACTACCCTACTCATGACTTGGAGCTAGCAGCCGTGGTCTTTGTGCTAAAGATTTGGAGGCAATATCTGTATGGGACGAAGTGCACCATATTCATTGACCACAAGAGCTTGAAGTACTTCTTTGAATAGAAGGACCTAAACACGTGACAAAGAAGATGGTTGGAGCTTATAAAGGACTATGTCTGCGTGATCCATTACCATCCGGGCAAAGCCAACATGGTGGCGGATGCCCTTGGTCGGAAAGAGAGACCCGAACCAATTCGGGTGAAAGCGTACCAGTTAATCATGACCTCCGATATGATGAAGCAAGTTAAAGAGTTTCAAGATGAGCCATTGAAAGGAGATCATCTTAACTTGGAAAGAATGAGAGGTCTGGTTGCGAAACTAGTTAAAAACACACTTGGTGTTAGAACCCGAGGACGAATGTGGATTCCTCGTCATGGGGATCTACGTATGGAGATTATGGATGAAGCTCACAAGACTCGATACTCTATTCATCTCGGTGCCACAAAGATGTATCAAGACATGAAGAAAGATTATTGGTGGCCGGGTATGAAACACGACGTGGTGGAGTATGTGAGTAAATGGCTTACTTGTCTATAGGTGAAGGCCAAGCATCAAAATCCGTATGGGATGATCCAACCGTTGGATATACCAGAATGGAAGTGGGAGCACATCACCATGGATTTTATCACGAAGCTACCGCGTACCCCAAAAGGGTATAATGCCATATGGGTGATAGTTGACCGTTTGACGAAGAGTGCTCACTTCTTACTGATCCGCGAGACATATTCATCCGCGAGACATATTCATCCGAGAGGTTGGTTGATCTTTTCATTAAGGATATTGTGACTCGTCATGGTGTGTCGATATCTATTGTGTCTAATCATGACACCCGGTTTACATTAAAATTTTGGAAGAAATTCCAAGGGACGAGGTTGCACATCAGCACAACTTATCATCCCCAGACGGATGGTCAGTTAGAGAGGACTATTCAGACACTGGAGGACATGCTTCGGGCACGTGTTATCGATTTTGGAGGAAGTTGGGATGACCATTTACCGTTAGCTGAGTTCTCATATAACAACAGTTATCATGCCAGCATTGGTATGCCCCCTTATGAGATGCTATGCGGTAGAAGATGCCAAACACCCGTGTGTTGGGGTGATTTTGGTCAGAAGGAGTTAGGGAGCGTCGAGGTGATCGAGGCTACGATTGAGAAGCTTGAAAAGATCAAAGCCTTCATTAAGGCAACCAAAGATAGACAGAAGTCATATGCTAATAAACGACGCAGACCGATTGAGTTTAAGGTGGGTGACTGGGTTATGTTGAAGGTCTCACCTTGGAAGGGTATCATCCGGTTTAGAAAGCAGGGCAAGTTGAGCCCAAGGTATATAGGGCCTTTCCAAATCATTGCTAGAGTAGGAGAGGTGGCCTATAGGTTAGAGTTACTGGATGAGTTAAGTGGAATCCACCCGACATTCCATGTATTTCATTTGAGGAAATGTCTAGCAGATGAAGATGAACGACTCAATTATGTGGAGCAACCAGTGACAATCATTGATCGAAACGAGAAGAGGCTGAGTAGTAAAGTGGTACCTCTTGTGCATGTACAGAGGAAGCACATGAAGAGATCCGAGTCTTTGTCGGAGACTGAAGAAGAAATGAGACAACATTACCCACGATTCTTTGAGGAATAACAGGTTTCGGGGATGAAACCTATATAAGGGGGGTGGACTTGTAACACCCAGATATTTTTTTATGTCAAGAAAGAAGAATAAAGTGAAGAAAAAGAAGGAAAATAAATAAAACCCAAGTCAAGTGGTAAAAAGTATCCAAAAAGACAAAATGTTTGAAAAGTAGGTGTAAAAGGTGGTATGGCCGCTCATATGTCACACACCTCACAAATCTTCGGATTTTAGAGAGAGAAAGTGGCAAGAGCAGCAGAGAACTCTCGGTTTTGAAAGAAGAACAAGAAGTAATTCGAATTCAAGGTAAGAATTCATGGTTTTATGATGTTCTTGACCGGTTATATCCTCGGGTTTAGGCTTATGTGTGTTTGTATGTGTTCGGGTATGTTTTTAGTGGGTTTTCTAGGCGGTTGAACTCAATTGCAAACGATTTTGGAAGAAGCCATACTCAAGAGCTGCAAAGGTGATTCTAGAACCCCTCTTTTTACATGTTTAAAATGATTTTGGGGCTGGAAATACATGAATGAATGTTTTTATAAAACTGGGTTTTAAACCCGTATGTATGAATGCATGTATGCTGTGATTGCGATGTGATATGGGATTATGTTCATACTTGTTGATGTTATGGTTATGTTTCTGAGGCTTAGATGGAAAGATTTAAGCTTAGAACATGATAGATGGTGTATGGGAACCGAATCTGATGGTTAAGTGCGAATGGGTTTAGAATAATTGTCTAAGTATGACAAATGCGGATGAAGGTTAATGCGGATAAAAGTCAATGCGGATGAGCATTAACTAAGTACGAAAAATGCGGATGAAGGTTAATGCGGATGAAAGTCAATGCGGATGAGCATTGACTAAGTATGACAAATGCGGATGAAGGTTAATGCGGATGAAAGTCAATGTGGATGAGCATTTACTAAGTATGACAAATGCGGATGAAGGTTAATGCGGATGAAAGTCAATGCGGATGAGCATTGACTATGTATGTGAAGTGCGGATAGCAAATGCGGATGAGTAAGGTCAATGCGGATGAGAAAGTCTAAGTGTGAACATATGCGGATGAGAAAGTGAACAAATGCGGATGACAAATGCGGATGAAGTATGTGAAACGCAGATGAACAAACACAAATGCGGATGAACAAATAGGAAATGCGGATGAACACTTAAAATAATTCTGACTTTTTGGAGAAAAAGGGGTAATGTAGGCTTTGACTTGGGAGATTCCCGGGGGCTATGTAAGTTGACTTTTGAGGTCATAGATATTATGATGGGCATGTGATGATGTATGATTGATGCATGTGCATGATGATGATGTATGATGTTGTATGATTATGGATGATGTATGTTATGTATGTATGATGCCCTGCATGATGATGATGATTGAATGTTATGTTTATGTTCCTTGTGATGTATGATTATTTTCCCATAGCTTTATGACGAATGTTAATGAATGAAATGAAAGTATTATGTAACATAAAGTGAAGATAATGAAAAAAGGAACATGATGAATGAATGCATGCATTAATGAAAGATAGAAAGTATAGTAAGTCTTGCAAGCCTTGTATGTTAGGACACGCCCAATGAAGGGTGTTAGCCCAACGGTGTGCGGTTAGCTACCCCAGAAGGATGCACATCGGGGTCTTTCTTTGTGATTGACCACTTTTATGGAACCATTGTTGCTTGCCTTCGGTACTGTGGCCAGGCTGCTGTGCGCCATGATGGAAGGTCTATGATAGACTTCGGTCCAGTACCAGCTTTATGCATGACGGAAGGGCATAGCACATGACAATGGTACACCTGAATTTACCTTCGGTACTGTGGCCATGCTGTTGTGCGCCTTGATGGAAGGTCTATGATAGACTTCGGCTCAGTACCAGCTTTATGCATGGCGGAAGGGTAAATTTCATGGTGTTGACAGAATGAAAAGATGTAATGATGAACGAATGAATGAAGAAGATAATAATGAAATTATCTATGTGTACGTATGATGTATGATCACATGAAAGTAATGAAGGGTTTAAAGAATATAAAATATGTTTTATGTTAAAATCTAGAACACACTCATCAACGCTGACTTTTTATGCATTTTCCAGTTGGCAGGTGAACATTGCTGAGGACGGCGTGGGGTAGCTACTTGGCATTTGGATGACATTCTTTTGTTAATGTTTTTGCATTGTAATGCGAACAAATGAAATTGTGTAACACATGTTGTATTATTTTGCAAAAACATTTATAATAAAAAAGTTATTTTAATGTTTCGTTGCGATGTTTTATGAAAGTTAAGTGAAATTATATGTTTTATGAGTGATGATTGGCCAGCTGTAATTATCCCGGGAACGGGGCCTTACAAAAAGGGAGTTATGATTGGAATTTGAAATTAAATAATTTAAATAAATAAAAGAATAATTACAATTTAAACTTTAAATTTATTAAAACTCAAATTTTAATTTAACAACTTCTTTTTTTATTAAATCTTCGTAGACTTTATAAATCTAATAAGAACTTGTATATTGATTATTTATTTTAATTGAATATTTAAAATCTTATAAATATTATTAACCTTTTATAGACCTTATATATTTGTAAAAATAAAGCTCTTTGTATTTTAATTGCTTATTTTAGTTTTATAATTTATACTCATAAATGACAAATAAACTTCATGAATTTATAAAATTTAATTCTATAAATCATGAAATTATCATGAATTGATTTAATAAATGGAAGTTGAATAAATTGTATTATTATTGTTTTTGAAGGATAAAAATAAATTAAATTGCTAACTAATGTATTTGATTTTCCAAAATTGTCCCAAATGGATTTAGGTTTGGGTCTCTATTTTCCAAAATGGGCAGATGTTACTATCCCCTACTTTAGAAAATTTCATCCTGAAATTTAATCACGAGAAAATTAATTTCAAGGTTATTTGAAAACTTTGATTTCATTTTGTGTTTGCAAGGGAACTCTTGGGAGCGTTTAATTTCAATAAGTGTAATTATGATATTTCGCTACGCTTAAGTTTGTTTAATTTCATGATTTGAGGTTTCATATGTTTCTTGACAAGTTGAATAGATCATCAATTTGTTTAGACCTTTTGGTTGACAAGCTTTTGCATTTTAGACGGTACATGATGACTAAGGAAGTTTTTTCACGAGTGAAGCACCAAGTGTCAGATCAATATGAGAGTCAACTTGACGAACACGAGAAATATTCTTAAGACACTTTTCGAGGAGATATCAATTCATAGGAGCTCCTCAAACCAAATAACTTCGATATGGTTCTTACATGATCGATTCTTGTTTCCTATGTCATTGAGGTTTCAAAGTTATATTAGTTTAAAGTTGTATCAAATCATGTTTGTTAAGATTAATGGTTCGGTTCAGAATAAGAGTATCATTGAAATGAGTTTTTAGAATAAGTGTGATTTTGAGGGAAAGGAATTAAAAAGATTATTAAAAGTTATTATGAGAATTGGGTAATGAGTTTTAAGTTCCAGGAAGATAAGATCAATGATAAGGCGATTCAAATAACAAGGTGTTTCGAGTGTAACATTCGGTTTACAAACCAAAGCAATACATTGACTTATAAAAGTATTAGGTCAACTACAACTTTAACGAAGACATGCGTATCTATAAGCGGACACTCACCCCAAGGGTTCCCAGGTAAGGTAAACGGATCCATCGGTTGATTTGAATTTATATGAATACCTTACCTAGACAGAACACCTCGAGATACATGCATCACGCTCTTCCAGTATTACATGTTTCAAGTTATAGGACACAGACTTTGACGAGACTTGAAACCATGAATATCGATTCAAAGCTAATTTTGAAAACCATTTGATTTAGGCACATAATTCCTTAGAATATGATTTAAGATTCGTGTGTGCATTGATAAGATTCAAAGTATAATAAGAAACACATAAGGCATATAATCACATAATCAAGTATAAACATATAAGCACGTAAAATCTTATCTAAGCATATAAAGTACATGAGAGGACTCACGTGTAAAGGTACTTAGTTATAGTCTAGATCATTCTATTTCTAATAACCTAATTCCCTATAACCATGGGTCTGATACCAATCTGTCACATCCCGACCGACGACGGAATCATCGGGGTGAACGAATGTGAAATGATTATTTATAGCTCATGGAACTAAATAAGTTGGAATAATGTTAAATATCATTTTTCATTGTACAATACTTGACAATTAAGTCATTAAAATACAACAAAGATATAAACAACATAAGATGTTTAATTAAACTAAGTCCATGTCCTATATGAGCAAGAAGAGTTCTTCAAGTAGCAATCCTGAAACATGTTAAAAATAAAAGGTTAACTTTGAAAGTTGGTGAGTTTTCATGGGTTAAACAACATATAAATATAAAAAGATTTACAAGTAGCAATTCATGTCAATGGTTATGAATTATACAAGTTTATAGAACACATATAGCTAAAATCTAACATCAACTAATTACAAGTTTACAAGTTTATATGATTGGCTAAGTGTATTTGGTTCCCATGATGAAAAAGTCATATGTCATCAGGAGCCGACAATACACCGACTTTAGCACCAAATAGGCTTGTTAGGCCCATAGATCTATGACGTCGTCAGGCTAGCAATAGTTAATGATTGTCAACATATAATGTATCTCATATAAAACTTACAATAACACAAATAACCATGACAAAATATAAGTATGAATTGCAAGTGCGTTACAAGTATAAAAACTTTTACAAGTGTAAGTTGATAAGTTTAACATGTTCCACCCCAAAATGGTATGAAATAATATAAAAAGAGGCAAGGAAACTCACATGGTATAATTATGGTAGTAGTGTACATAAGAAAGCTTGGATCTTCAAGAGTCAAAGGTGATGTCCCAAATGATAAAAAGAAACAATAACTTGAGTTTTGAATTCATTACAAGAAGTTAGGATGCTTAGGAATGCCAATAAGCGAAAGGTAGATTGATAAACGATTATTGTACCAATTTTAGATTCTGGACAGAATGTTTGGTACGTGTTTGAACAAGTTTTTAAAATAGCAAATGGTTTCATAAAATTATAAAAATTTATATTTGACTAGTTCAAAATCTTCCGGACAACTTTCATTCAGAAACATTTTTATGAAAAGATCCGTAAATAGGTTAAACAAGCAACATAAAACAGAAGGTACTGAAATGCGCACTTATCTTGTGAAGGCTATTGTTGAGTCGTGCGATTGAGTTTGAAGATGTATAAAATGTTGGTGAAAATGTAATTCAATGAAATTAACACTGGAGTCTCAGTTTTCTCAAATTTAGTTTGTTATGATCAAGTTATGGTCGGTTGAAGTAGGATTATATTCTGCCAGAATTGTAGTAAGGCACTTGTGTGCACTTTTTAAAATCGTTAAAGCATGAAACGTGTTAGAACAATTTATTAGATTGACATATGATATATTAGACTTCATTTTAGTTATATAAAAATATTCCAAGACTTCAGCATAGCCATCACTAAAGAAAATAATCTTGTGGAATAACCGAATGCGGCGGCATAGCCATCCATATGCAAATGGGAATCTTTGTTTACATTAGTGTGTTGTTAGCTTGATTTAGGAATGTTATCAATTGTTATAAGGTTAGTGATTATTTAAATATTAATGATCAAATGATAATGATTAAGATAAAAATAGATTTGGTAGAAGAAATAATAATAGTAAGAACATAAAGTCATGAGAGCAATGGGATGTTAGGATGATTGAAATGTATAATATAAAAGCAATAAAAGATTACCTTAGTATTAAGAATTCTTGAAATTTTTTATACAATAAAATTTTCCAAATTGATCATAACCAATGGATGAAAGAAAGATATGAGAGTGAGATTTTTAGAGAATGAGCAAATAAAAAGTGAGGCCTAAGGCTTGCTTTTATAATTGAGGTTAGGCGTAGGTTATGAATGGTGTTAATGGTAAGTTATAATTCTTTTAAAAGAGAGTTATGATTGGAATTTGAAATAAAATTAAAATTAAATAATTTAAATAAATAAAAGAATAATTACAATTTAAACTTTAAATTTATTAAAACTCTAATTTTAATTTAACAATTTCTTTTTTATTAAATCTTTATGGACTTTATAAATCTAATAAGAACTTGTAATTTGATTATTTATTTTAATTGAATAGTTAAAATCTTATAAATATTAATAACCTTTTATAGACCTTACATATTTGTAATAAAAATGCTCTTTGTATTTTAATCGTTTATTTTAGTTTTATAATTTAAACTCATAAATGACAAATAAACTTCATGAATTTTTAAAATTTTATTTTATAAATCATGAAATTACCATGAATTTATTTAATAAATAGAAGTTGAATAAATAGTATTATTATTGTTTTTGAAGGATTAAAATAAATTAAATTACTAACTAATGTATTTGATTTTCCAAAATTGTCCGAACGGATTCAGGTTTGGGTTTATATTTTCCAAAATGGGCAGATGTTACATTTGTGATGGTCTTTTAAGTGGTTGAGAAGTAGAAGGTGTGGGTTCAACACTAGCTTGTGTTGCTAGGTTGTCATCTTGAGCAATGAGCTCTAACATTTTTGGGACCAGACTGTTTCTACCCCAGAGAAGCCAACAGTTGGCTTCTTCAAAATCTTAAAGATGTCAGGCTTCATTTGTCCCAATTTAAGAATATTACTTGATTTCTCAACTGTGAGCCCAGTTCATAGTTGAGAATGTATTGCACATATCTAGAAAACATGTAATACTCTAAAGAGTCCAATTTAGCAAGTAAATTTGTGTAAACAAAGTGAGTACCTGAACTTGACCCCTTGAACCATTCTATGCACTATAAAGGAGAGATCCTCAGGAATTTGGTCCCACCCACCATGGTTGTTGGACAAGCTGTGGATAACCACATGAAGCAAGTATTTTCACTGGGATGAGACCTTTCCTTTCCAGAAGGTCTTTACAGAGAAATCTCCCTCATAGCTAATCTACTCAAAAGAATGATTAACAGCTTCCTTTGGGAAAGACAACTTACATTCTTTATCATCAAGCTGAAGATGGGTGTTGATGATGGCTGGAGTGATGAAGATTGTCCTCCCCTGCACTGTGGCAAACAGTGCCTTCTCCCCATCTAGAAGAACCTCTTGACAGGTTTTCCAGAATTCTAGCAAATGATCCTCATAAAGAACATGATCAATAGTAAGGAGGTGAAGTAGTTAGACAGAGCCAAGAATTGGTAAACCTCTGAGAAGTGTGGATCTTTATCAGATTTTAACAGAGCAACCTGGTTGTGTTGCCTGTGTATCTGCATGGAGAAATCTGGGTCATTTCTTCAGTTAAGGTTGGCCATTTTAGAAAGCTTAAAGGTGAAGGAAAGATGAACAAAGGTGGTTGCAGAGAGAAATTTGGGAATTTAGGTTTGGAGGAAAGATGAAGATGATAAAAGAGGGGGAAACCGTTGGGTTTATATGTGAAAAGAATTTAAGACAAAGTTAATGAAATATGATAAACTTTGAAATCCGGATGTAGGTTCCACCTCTGAAAAAGTAGTTTGCTTTTTGCTCTAAAGTAGTTTTCTTGGCAGTCGAAAAAGCTTCTGAAGGTAAATTGTCTTTGGAAGTTTTAATGAAGAAGCTTCCGAAGCCAAAATGACTACAGAAGAATTTCCTAATATTTTTGAAAATTTTTCTTTGGAAGAGAATTAAGACTTGGACGTTTTGTTAAAAAGAACAAAGCTTCTGAGAGTTTTGAAAATTTTGCTTTGGAAGAGAATTAAGACTTGGACGTTTTGCTCTGATACCAATTGCAGGACCGTTTAAGGGTACTTGCTTATAACACAACAACACAAAGACAAGAGTGTGCAACAACACATAACAGATCAAATGGGGAACTAGAAACCAGTTTAATTGAGAACTAAGAAACACAAGTATTCAAGAGACAGAACAAGAACAACACAAGTAGTTGGTTTTCAAGGATGATGTATATTTCTCTCTAGTTCCTTACAAGTGTTTACAAAGCAATCTCTCAATAAGATACAAAGGACTAGAGATACTTATACTACAACCTATAGCCGGCCATACTTTGAAGGCCAACTGGATACATGATCTAGACAAAAACAAAATCAATGTAGAATCAAAAGGCAGATTGCCTTTTGACTAGTGACTATAACATGCCATACCTCACATCCTAATATATTACAAAAAGGATTAAGTACATAAACAGAAAGTTACAGACTAAAGACCTCAATGTATAGTTACCAAAAGCATGGACCTTTTCACCAACTTATGTAAAGTTGGTGTCTCATCAGAGTTGCAGCAGAAAGTGGTCCAGCTTTATGGAAAAGGTACATCAGATAAAGCATGTGTTCAAAAGTCTTTGGAAGAAATATGTCTTCAAGTGTTGGCTTCGGAAGACTTTTTCTTTGAAGCTTCGGAAGACTTCATGTTTGGCTTAGGAAGATATTGGTCTTGGCTTCAGAAGATTTCACACTTAGAATATTTTCTAAGGCAGAGTGTGAAACTTCCAAAGCATTCCACTTCAGTACACTTGTGCATGCATGCAGGAGAGATTTTGGGTGTTTGGGTTGCATCAGCCTTATATCAAAGCTTACAAGTTGTAATGACAATCCAAAACTATTAGTTGCATGTCATGGATAAAGTTTTATTTTAAAGATGTAAATGACCTAAAGAGAACTAATATTCATGAAACATAACAATTGAACATAGAAATACCTTATCTGAAAAGATATGGCCTGATTCAGAAAAATATGACCACTTTATACAACCAGAGGTCAAAAGACTAAGGAAGGCAAAAGCTCTGTTGGATCAAGTAAGGCTGGTGTAACCAAAACAAATACTTAGAAGATTTTTGGTGCAACTGTTTAAGAACTTCTAAAGGCAAAAAAATAACTTTCGAGGGTAAATGATGAACTTCCGAAGTTCAAGTCTAAAAGAGCTTCCGAAGAGGAACTCTAACTTCTGAAGACAAAGTCCTCACTTTTCTGAAAATCATCACTTAGAAGAGTTAAAAACAATGACTTCTGAAGCATGAAGTCCTGAAGATCATCAAGTCTCGGAAGAAGTAGACTCTTCCAAAGTATAAGTGGCTTCGGAAGAACTTGTTCTTCCGAAGCCAATTAACCTTCGGAAGAACCTACTTTGAACTAGTGGACATAAGTATGGTCCTCTTGACAAATTCGCTGCAACCTCTGAGATACTGCATGGTGCTTTCCCACGCCCATGTAGTTGACCATACTTTATTCCACTGTTCATTCCTTATCAGTTAGTATAGTTACCAACTTTAGTTGGTAACAAAAGGTAAGTCATGGACATGTCATGACTACCAAATCTTAGATAGTATTTTATCTAGGATACCTTACCTCTAGCAATGTAGTATTCATCTAATTGTAAGTTCCAGCTGGTATCAAAATATAACCGGTTGTAGATAGTAGTCATTTTCAAATCAACAAATGTAGGATTTTTAGATCAAACAATGACTGGAGTAACACAAAAGAATTATGGAAGATTCAAAGAAACAAACATCACATCATTAAGCAAAAGTTTGATCTTCCTAAACCTAAAATGATGTTTGATAATAAAAAACAAGTTAAATTTCTTCAAAAGAATAGAGACCAAAGGTTTCATTACTCCTCTGATCTCAGTTGATGTTGATGAGATGACTCAATCAAATTATCATAAGCAATCTCCCAGGTCATCTCTAACTAGATCACCATTTAGAGGAAAGTATCAAGAGGTCACCATCATGGATAGGAACAGGAAACCCAAGACCATTATGGCTTGGGTTCCATATTCTAATTAGTTCTTTTATGCTTGCAGGGTCATCCATATAGGTCTAATAACATATGGTATGTGGATAGTGGATGTTCCCAACACATGACTGGAGATCGTTCCCTCCTTCATGATTTCAAGCAAATGCAAGTAACTACTGTGGCATTCAGAGGAGATTTACAAGGTGGAAGAATTACTGGTGAAGGATCTGTGACAAATAGGATGCTAAGCTTTCATAGAGTGAACTACTGTGAACAACTAAACTTCAATCTTCTAAGCGTGTCTTAGATATGTGATAAGAAATATTCAACTCACTTTACCGACACTCACTACTACATTCTGAAACCAGGATTTCAGATCTCAGAAGAATGGATTATCCTAAAGACTTGAGGAATAATAACACCTATGTCCTTAACCCGAATTCTACAACACCAATAGAAGAAACATGTCTTTTGTCTAAAGCATCATCTGATGAGTCTCAGCTTTGGCACAAATGTTTGGGGCACACAAACTTTAAAAACATGAACAAATTGGTCAAAGGAAACCATGTCATTGGTCTTCCCCAAAAATAATTTCACTCTGTTGATCACTGTTCAGCATGCCTTAAAGGAAAACAACAAAAGTCTTCTCACAAACCAAAGTTGGTGAACACAAACAATACTCCATTGAAGCTACTTCATATGGATCTATTTGGACCAACTCATGTTATGAGTATTGGAAAGAAATAGTATTGTTTGGTGATCACTGATGACTTTTAAAGATTCACATGGGTTTTCTTCTACTTCATAAAAATGAGGAATCCCAAATAATAAAAGACTTTATCACAAAAATGGAAAACCAACTTGATCATAAGGTCAAAACAATAAGAAGTGATAATGGAACTGAGTTTAAAAACGAAGAC
>BJCM01264049.1:3195-19705 GCA_018326385.1 Flaveria bidentis
TATATATATATATATATATATATATATATATAGAAGCTTACAAAAATAAAACAAATTAGGAGAAATTTCATGTCAATCTCTTTCTCAAAATTTGAAAAGCATGAAGTTTGACCGCATACAACAAATCAGAGAGTTTTACCAACCACAAGTGAATTAGTCCAAGCTGGATTATTTGATGAAGATGCATTTGCAATAAAATAACAATAAATGGAGGGTTTACATGAAAACTAATAATACAAACTTTCTTGAATGAAATCTCTGTATTTTTCTATGTTATCAAAAGAGAAATCGAGATACATATACAGGGAAAGGATACTAACAATAAACCTAAGAATAAGGAACATAATTAGGAAAAGATCATGAAGATCATGGTAACCCTAGTAAGTAGGCAAATCAGTTCCCTTACAAATAATATGAGCAAAAACATTAGCAGATAACGATGACGGCGAGGGCGGGAAATAATTGAAAAAATATCTCTTAACGGCTTAGGATTTTGCTTTTATGTTTAATGTAAAATTCTATATTAAGTTGATTGATTAAGTATACATAAGTATAATTATGAAATTGTATATAATGGGTCAAATCTACTAGATTGCTACGTATAAACTATATATACATATTAATTCGAACCGAACTAAACCTAGCAGACCTTTGTTCGTGTTTGGCTCGTTTAAAAACCGATCCGAGCCGATTGGCTCATTTACAACCGAGCAAAAATTCGAACGAGCATTTCTCGAGGAAATTTCGAACGAACGTCGAGCGAGCATCGAGCAGTTTGAACAATCCTATTCAAGGGTTTGAAGTTTGTAGCTTATATAAATATGATAGAAAATATCTCAAAATTTTGAAAGAAACTAAGAACCACATTATCAGGGTTTAATGTTGAGTATTAGACTTTTAGAGCAAATAATAATCAAATTTATAGATGGAGACGTTGATGCAACTTTGTGACTTATGTTACATACAATAGAATGAACACTAACTCGGTTTTAAACATCACAAATTATTTTGTAGTCATCGCCAATTCGTCATCGTCGGCTATTTGTGAAGGCTTTTATAGTTTCTTTAAAAAGAAAGTAAATTATCACTTATGACTTATCAATTAATAATCTTGAAATGTAAAAAGAAAGATATAAATTCAGATATGCTTAATCAAGATTTTAAAGCAATGGAAATAGAACTTTTTTTCCTTGCAGAAAAAGCTGGGTTAAAATATTCAAAACTTGACCATACCTAGTAATCATTTGCAAGAATAATATGTTTGACTCGATCACAGAAATCGGATCAATGCAAAATATTTGTATATATAATATTTATTAATAAATAATAAAGATTTAAGTGTTTTTTAGTAACCCGTTTATATAAGAGGTAATTTTATAAAATAGTAACCGAATATTAAAAGTGTTCCAGTTAGATAACTCAAGTTTTAAAATATTCCAATCAGATCACTTAGTTTTTATATTTTATATAAATTAAAATATTTAACATGTTATACTTTTTGGTTTCAATTAGAAAATATTTTTGTCTATCTTTTGATGCTGATATGATATATTGACGTAAATTTTAAATACTTTTTATGTTTTTCATAATTAGCATGTTTTCTTTATTTTTAATATAATTTTATATATTTGAAAATTCTAATCCTCACGTATTCTCTACTGTTACTTTCTTGACATAAGAAAATTTATTGATAACTCGATTTAATCGTTTAGTGGTCCAATTTGAGAAAATATGAATGAGTGATTAAATTAAAACACTTTTAAAACTTGATTATTATTCTGTGATATTTTTCTTTTATATAAATACATCAAATTCAAACTCAGGATACGAAAATTTCAGCTAAATTAATTTATCTACTATAAATTCCCTCATTATAAAGAGTGTCTTAATGTTTTATAACCATAGTATATAGTAATGCTTATTTTGCTAAAGATATTTCAGCTGGCATAACTAAATAGGTTAATTAACCATTTGATCTATCAAAAAAATTATTGAATTTTAATTTTGCTATTTAAAATTTAATAAAAGTAACTATTTAAAAAAAATTTAAAACATCACCTAACCTCTAAAAGTTTCATAAGTTGTTTCAGATTAAGTTCAAAGTTTTATTATTTTAAATTCAAGTTTAAACAACTGATAAAACTTTTGAATTTGATAATCACGCCAACATTTTCCCGGCCCCTAATTAAGACTTGTTTTAGTGTTTGACTTAAATGATAAATAAGCAAAATTTGAACTTGAGATCTCTTTTAAAGAGAAATCGTTTTTTCTTTAACGACCAAATTGAACACCCTCTAATTAGTTTTGAATTTACGCTCTTTTATCCACTACTAGCGGATTAGACCTGCGTTTCGTCGCAGTACGGTTTTAATGTATATGAGAATGTCATAATAACAGTTTTGGGGTTATAAAAGTTGAAAGATGTAATCTGATAATTTATATGTTAGTACTAACCATCCAAAAAAGATTGTGTACGAAACACTGATAAAAAGGTGTAATAGGAAAATACTACAAAAAAATAAATAACTCGATACAGATAAAAAAATAACAAATACATAAATTGTGACTTTATTATAATTAACAAGCTTAATTATAAATTGGTAAAAAGAAATGTTGACAAAACTCGGATGCTCATATATAAAACTTAAAAATAGTTCAAGTGATTAAATGTAAATTTAACATAACTTGAATTCTTAAGTATAATTTTTTTAAAATAAATTAGGTGAATAAATGTAAATTTAACCTAACTCGAAGGCTTATGTCTAAAATTTAAAAAAAAAAACTCAGGCTATTAAATATAAATTTTACATAACTAGAAGGCTTAAGTATAAAAATTTTAATGAAACAAAATGAGTAGTATCAATTTAAAAAAAGAGAGAGAAAGAAAGTTTTGTGTTTAATTTCAAAAAAAATCCTTAAAGGTTTAAAAGTAAATTTATAAAAAAAATACCAAAAATAGTTTTTAAATTAGTTTTGTGAAAAAAAAACTATTATGGTGATAGTGAGAAAAACTTTATGTTCACTACTTATAATCTTTTCTATTTATTATATATAGTGATATGTCGTGTGTTATCGAGTCTTTTTTCCGACCTGCGTTATACACAAATATATTTGGGTATTATTATTATTATTATTATTATTATATGTGTATATATATATATATATTTCGTAGTTATACTTAAGTGTTTAAATTTAAAATACTTAAATCAAATAGCATTAAGTTATAATAATATAAATAATAAAGGTATATATTTTAATATTAATTTAAAGCATTATAAATAAGATAGTATGAAAATAATATATTAAAGAATGTATTAATTAAGACAAATTTATTAAATATAAAAAAAATAATAAATTGTTATATTACAAATATGTCATCCTCATATGTTTTATATTATTGCATAGATAAAATAGAGATATAGATTGTTATTATAATTATTAGTATAAAAATATTTGATAATTAAATAGTTAAGTATTCAAATTAGATACTACTTATTTATAAATATTATTATTATTATTATTATTATTATTTATAAATATAAAAAAAATTAGAAACTATTATATTACAAATATGTCATCCTCATATGTTTTATATTATTGCATAGAGAAAATAGAGATATAGATTGTTATTATAATTATTAGTATAAAAATATTTGATAATTAAATAGTTATGTATTCAAATTAGATACTACTTATTTATAATAATAATAATAATAATAATAATAATAATTATTATTATTATCATTATTATTGTTATTTTATAAAAGTATAAGTACTTATATAGTTAAGCATTCATATAAGATAACACTTAT
The DNA here is from genome assembly GCA_018326385.1 of Flaveria bidentis. Lineage (NCBI taxonomy): Eukaryota > Viridiplantae > Streptophyta > Magnoliopsida > Asterales > Asteraceae > Flaveria > Flaveria bidentis. The sequence goes on from BJCM01264049.1 coordinate 7,008, forward strand.
TAATAAATTTAAATATTAATTTAAACTATTATAAGCTATAAAATATATGATGTAGTGAATTAAATAATCTCATATTATTAAATAACTAGGTTAGTATCCCGTATATTACAAGGGTTGAATAAATAAAATAATTAATAATTAATAATAAAAAATTTTGGATTATAAAACCATGTTTGAAGATAAATTATGATTATAATTGCATATGAATAGCTATTTCAAATAAATAAACAATAAATAGGTTATAGACAAATAGATATATAAATAAATAGATAGTCTAGTTAAACCAATTATAGTTATTAATAAACACGAAAAATAACAGTACGATATTTTAATATAAGATATGTATAAAATTATATATACGTACTTGTTTAAGAGATAAAACAATTATGCTATTTTTAAATCTCTTATCTAAATAGTTTCATTTTATAATATTTTTTAAGACTTTATTATAAAAAGTTATTATTTATAAAAATTTTGTTTATTAAAAACTTAAGTTTATAATTATTTTGGTTGTTTTAATATAACTACTTTTAGAAAATTCCATATTTTTTATAATTATTTTAAAAAAGACTGATTTAAAATATTTTTTTAAAAGGTTCAATGTTTTAAAAAATATATAAATTTTGATTTTCTAGATAAATTTTATTTTTAAAAACAAAGCTTGATTATAAAAAAATACAGATGAGAATGAAAAATATATCAATTGACCAAATTAGTTTTTATGAAGAGAGAGAAATTGTTTGAGTATTTAAATTACTTTAATACCCTTTTGGAGGGAAAATAAAATGAGGATATTTAAAAAAATGACAAGTGTCAAAAAGATGGTTTAAGAATATGAAAAGTGACAAAAGAAACTTTCATTTATTAATATCTATAGATAGATGTATTAATAATATGAATTAATTAATTAATGCATTAATTAGAAGAAGTTTAATAAATGAGGGATAAAATAGGAATAATTGTATATAACAATTGTACCTAATGCTTAATAAGTTGTCTTAGGTGTTTTAAATTTTTATGAAATTACATTTGGGTCCCACATTTATGCATTAATGCACTGATTAGAATAAGTTTAATAGGTGAGGGGTAAAATAAAAATAATTGCATATAACACTTGTACCTAATACTTAATAAGTTGTCTTAGGTGTCTTAAATTTTTATGAAATTACATTTGTGTCTCACATTTATGCATTATATAGTAGTATAGATAAGTATTCAAATTAGATACTACTTACTTATAAATATTATTATTATTACTATTATTATTTTATAAAATTATAAGTACTTATATAGTTAAGTATTCATATAATATAACACTTATTAATAATTTTAAATATTAATTTAAACTATTATAAGTAATAAAATATATGATGTAGTGAATTAAATAATCTCATATTATTACATAATGTATTAATAATATGTATTAATTAATTAATGCATTGATTAGAAGAAGTTTAATAATTGAGGGGTGAAATAGGAATACTTGCATATAACACTTGTATCTAATGCTTAATAAGTTGTCTTAGGTGTCTTAAATTTTTATGAAATTACATTTGTGTCTCATATTTATGCATTATATAGTATATTAGTATAGATATAGATAAAACTTCAATCACATAAAGATCGGATATTATTGCAACACATCCGTATAAGCCATACACCCTTTGATAGAGATAAGTTGTTTATTACTACATTGCCACTTGAAAGTTAATTTGAACGGTTTTATATTTATTACAAAGTCCTTGATTAAATTATATTAGAATTTAAAAAATAAGATGTGTTTAGACTGAGAATTATTCAAAAAGTTGTTATAAAATGATTTACTTATAGTCTGAATTTGATATTCATGGTTGAAACAAAGTGGCCAAAAAGGATATTTCCTTTCAAACCGGCCAAAAACCTTTAGGCTTCCTATTCTTCAACATATGATGACCTTGAGAGACCAATTTATGTTAACATGCCACATTTGAATGGAAATTTGAAAATCATCAAAAGGGTAGTTTGGTTTGGTGATGAACTTTACGGATTTTTTATGAGTTTGAAGCTTTAAGCTCTCTTTGTTAAATCTTAAAAAAATATAAAGAAAGAAGAAAAGAAAGAAAGAAAGAAAACTTGTTTGGCTGTAGAAATTTAACATTTTCTAAAAAATTAAAGCTCGTTAATGCATAGAAAATTTTATGTGGAATATACATTAGAAACGAACTAAAGCTTTTAATAAATTAAGTTAAAGAAATACCGAGTAGGATTATTGTAAAAAAAAGCAAAAACTAAAAAAGATGAAAAACATTATTATCCATTAGATTTTTGATCTAAGCCCTAAGGAAATCTGATGGCATAATGTTAAATAACTAAAATTTAAATGGTATGCCAAGAGTATTTTAGTTTTAATCACATTATCAAATTCCACATTTTTTAAGTGCTCATAACTTTTACATACATTATTTTTTTAAAGTTACACCATAAAAACAATCATTTTTTATCTTTACAACGCATATAATTTTGATGCATAAAAAACAAAGTTTTTTCATGAAATTTCAAATCATTGTGTAATATTCTTCAGCTAATTGTGCAATATTAAGTTAATATCAAGTTATTATATAATATTAATCAGATCCTCATGGCTTATATTGACTATTTTGTTATGCATTATGTTTTTTTATAAATGATTTTTAAATAACACAATACTAAAAATGTAATTATTTTTATATTTTTAGTTCATGTGTATTCTTGATCAGTGTAATCCTTATCAAGTAGCTTATTAAATTTGTTGTTAATAATCGAGTCTAGTGCTAGTTATTGTGTTACCCATTGTGTCTAATGTTAATTAATGTGTTTTTTAAAATAATGATTTACAAATAACATAATACTGAAAATGTAATTTTTTTTACATTTGTTCCAGTTAATTGTGCAATCTTAATCAAGTTATTGTGTAATACTCGTCAATCAACTCATTGTGTCTATTTCTAACTATCGAGTCTAGTGTTCGTCATTGTGTTATCCATTGTATTTAATGTTGACTATTGTGTTATGGATTATATTTTTTTAAATTTAATTTTCAAACAACACAATGCTAAAAATATATTTTTTAAGTTTTCCAGTCCATTAAGTAAACATGATCATGTCATTTTGTAATTATTATTAAAGCAGATCATTATTTCTATTGCTAATCATCGAGTCTAGTGCTGATTATTGTGTTACCCATTTATCTAATGTTGTTCATTGTGTTATGCATTGTATTTTTTAAAATGATGATTTTTGAATAACACAATAATAAAAAATATATTTTTTTATTTTTCAAGTTCATTGTATATTTATCATCAAATAATTGTGTATTTTTCATCAATTCGAAGATTACACAATGATCTGAAAAAATTACACGAGTTAAAAAACTTTGTTTTTTATATAAACACTATACGTGTATTAAAGATTAAAAAATTCTCGAATCTCTGTTGTAATTTTAAAAAATATTAATATTGTATTTAAAAGTTATGAATGTTTAAAAAAATGTGAAACTTGAGAAGGGGGAACATTAATAATTTTACACTCAACCTAACTTTGATCAAAGGTATACATGTTAATATCTTAATACTTTTTATACTTTTTAGTTTTAGAAAACTTTGTAGTTTAAGATTTCCCCTAATTAAATTGGTTTATTATTTGATATATATTTAAATATATTTTACTTTTTTGATATATCATCTTTAAACGTGGAATTCAGCTAAAAAATACATATCTTCTTCAAATATGAGTATTATAATGTCATTCTTATAAAAAAATAAGTTATCGTCTTAACTAATTAGTTTATTAATTTAACACCGACAATTAACAATCAAATATTAAGATATGCTAAGTAATCATAAAATATTTTGTTTAAAGAGCTATATACATAAAAAGTTTAAGCTAAGGTTTTGAAGTAAATGCTTACGGATACGATTCACTTGATTTTGGTAAAAGTTTTAAGTGGAATCGCTAGCTACTATTTTAGAAAAATACTACAAATTACAAAAAACTTAAAAACTAAAGACCAAACGACAAGCGTGTAATGTGCATACAAAAATTTGTATCAACTTTATAACTTTCAAAACATAGGTTCTAAAAATATAATCTTATCAAACAACAAGGATCATTTATGAAATTTCTCTTTATAAAATATTTTATGTGTTATATGATCTGGTTGTCGAGACTCGATTAAAAACAATTTAATTATCAGGCTTAGTTGTCTTTATTGCATAATGGTAATAAAGGTCGTCTCCACATGAAATATGTGAAAAGTATTTAACAAACCCTACTCGATTAACTTAAAGACAAGAACTTTAGAATTTAAAAATTGAAAATTTGAATGAATTAATGAGCAAACGTGCATAAAGTAAAGAACTTTGAAACTAATTTACTTAAACAATGAAAACGATTACTTCCAAGCTTCCAATTCTGCAAAATTAACAAATGATACTTTTAAACTAAGGTTTGTAAAAACTTAACTTCAAGATTTTACTTTTGATTAAAGTAATAACTAAAGAACAATCTTCTAACACTCGTTCGTTCATAAGATTACCAATTCACCTATATCACGTTGTCTACTTTTCTTAATGAGCTCATGATGCAAGAAAACTAAAAACTAATAATCAAGTACACAACTTTATTTACAAGCAAATCGTTAAGATTAATCAAAACATGACTTAATTCAATAGTCAGTTGTTTATTACAAAAAACCTATATAAAGCATACAAATTGTCTCACTTGATTAGGTTCGTACTCCCGAAAGCAATCAAGAAAACCTACTCACACATCATATTCATTAAATCGTCAATCTTGTTTCCAATAATAGTATGGAGGATGTTAGAAGCTTCAAAGCACCCAAAATATCCTTCAATTTGCTAGATTTCGTGTTGGGCAAGATGTACTTCGAGTTTGGTTTAATAAGGCTTAAATAAACTTGAAGATCCAAAAAATCTGGAAGTTGGTTGGTAACTGGCGTATGATACGCCGACCCTGGGCATATCATACTCCCCCTCAGCTTCCATATATTAAATACGTCCGCTAATACGATGCCCATACGCCGCCCCGCGTATTATACGCCCATACCCGACGTATCATACGCCGGTATGGTCTTCCATTGTGCCTTTTTCATAACTTTTGCTATTTACCACTTTAGTATTTGTATTTTTGTATTTTTGTATTTTGCTTATTTTCCTCCAAAATAAGCCTCATTTAACTACAAACACGTATAAATTAAAACACAAACAACTTGAATCTATTCCACCATAATCATGATGTAAATACACATTTAAGTTAATTAAACACTGAATTATTGACTCACGATCATTATACAAAATGCTTACAAAATTAACAAACTACTATTGATTGCACTTTGATCGCTAATTTGACGATCATTTAGTTTCAATCACAAACCATTTGTGAAGTAACGAACTGGATCAACCTAAAAATGCATATGCAAACATGCATGCTTGAACTAACATACTTCGACTACTTAATTATATAGAACTCGACAAACAAAACTGAATACATAACCTTATATTTATACCAGACAAAAAGTAACCCTAACCCAATTCAAATACTCTTTAAATAATCATATAGATAAACTAATAATTATCTATTTCTAACAAACCGATAACTACTAATTATTATACCAAACTTTTTAATCACTCCCTAATGTTTTTAGTTTATGAACATATTAAGATTAGATCCTTCACACCCATCCTCCATAATCTTGATATTTACTTTCATTTATTATCTTTAACAGAAATATTTCTATCTCCTAGATCTTTCTTAGACCCCAACCACAACCCCAGTCACACCCTAGATCTCGGTCTGAACCCTTACTTTAAACAAGAATTTGTTTGGATCAAAATCTTCTTCTTTGACTTGTACTTCTTCCCAGATCTTTTAAGCCAAGTACTCATTGACCTCCGACTGAAAACATAATCTCTTGCTTTCCTATTTTTACCCGGATGTTGAACAAAATCTACCTTCATGTTATTTCGTTTTCGGCCCCTCTTGTTGGATTATTTTCTGACAAAAGAGAACTACACATTCTTTTTCTTGGTAGGGAAGAAAAGTCCACTATTAGTCTTATCCTTAAAACACTTGTTGATTATGAACACACTTGGTTAACGCCTTGTCCGATTGCACTACTAACTTGCTTAATTGCCGACTCCCAACCTTGCTTTATTCACTATTTTATTTCTTTTTTCAATTTCTTCTTCCGGCTACGATAATTCAAACATAATTGGTAAACGAGAAAGGTTACTTGTCGATTCTCCCTTCATTTTATATCTCTTGGTCAACTTCGGATGCTATCTCTCTTTGCTAGTCAGATCGGTTTGTTCTCCACCCTTCAATTCGGATCGGCTCTACATAGATTGTAATGTTTAGCTCTATTACTAATTGTTAGAGTAACATTTTGATCAACCTGAAAATATATGCAAAGATGCATACTTTAAGTAACATACTTTGACTAGTGCCTTATTATTGAACTCGACAAATAAATTGAATATATAATCTTATATTTATACTAGAGAAAAAACAATCTTAACCCAATTCAAATACTTTGAAATAATCATATTGATAAATTGATAATTTATCTATACCGAACAAATTGATAATTACTAATTATTATACCAAACTTTTTATTTCACTCTATGATGTTTTTAGTTTGTCTAGAATAACCCCTTCAATTGTGAAAATTTCAAGATTTCATCCTTCACCATTGACTGCTTTGCAATGACATCCTTCACTATTGATCTCCAACACACAATAACGTGGCATTGTGTGTTAAAGATGGATTAAATTTTTTTGAATAGTCAACGAAAGAAATTTTACTAACAAGGTATTAGCAAGAAGCTAGACCAAAGGTACAAACACCAATAATTAAAACGTTACATACTCAAGACACCATATCACATACGTTAAACATGCACCATTGATCCCATGTGATAAGCTTAGCTTTGACTCAGTTTTTAATCCATAGGAAAGCCATGGCTCTTGTATCTTCAAACACCTTCACCAAACACAAGGCTTTTTATTACAAATTACATTATTACAGATTTTCTATATACAGCATATTACAGTTAATATGATATAACGTATTAATTTTCTCCTTTTTTTTCAAACCAAACACATGCTTATGGATTTGCAGCAGGCCTCTAACATAGAAGAGGGGATGATACACCAATCTGAAATAAGATCTTAAAGTAAATTAGCAAACCTGCATCCCACTAATATATGAATAATTGTCCAGACGTATTCGCCACAGAAAATGCAGTAGTAGATCCAACGTTTTTATGTCTACCAGCTAGAGATTTTAATGAAGGAATGTGCTTTAGTTCTACACGACATGCCAAAAAAATTAACCTTTCTCAGAACCCAATTATTCCAATTGAAGCTGAATAACAAAGTGTTGCACCTAATTTCATGGATTCATTGTTTTAAACTTGCTGGTAGAAATAGATTTGATAAAGTCATTGATTCATTGTGAAAAAAGTTCTTCTAAGACTTTCGAGGGTTTTAATAACTTCGAGGGAGCCATATATAGTGAAAAAAGTATGTATGGAGTGAATTAAGCACCGAGTTGATCAAGGTTATACGACCACCATAGGAGAAGTTTTTCACTTTCCATATGGACAAGCGCCTTTAAAATAAATCAATGATAGGATCCCACTTCTTTATTTAGTTTATATTACCACCAACATATAGACCAAGGTATATAACGGGGAAGGCTCTAGTTCCACAATGAAGATTATGAGCGAATGTTGTAGCTCGTTGGACTCCAAACATACCCCATACAACATGCTTTTCATAAGATTGATCTTTAGACCCAACATCAAGTAGAAGCATCTCAGTATACGAATCAAATTTCTTGCATTGGATAAAGACCCAACGCTGATGAAATGACATAATCTGTGAACAAAAAGTGAGAAAGTTGGGGCCATTAATATTACAAGTAATCCCATGAAATGAACCGACCCTACACACTTGCTTCGTTATATCGATAAAGTTTCCATATCAATGATATATAGAAATGACGAGAGGGGATCACCTTACCTGAGGCCTCTAGAACCTATTAACAAAAACAAAGGCACGAGCAGTTGATAAAATTGCCATGATTTACTTTAACAAGAACAAAGGCACGAGCAGTTAATAAAATTGCCATGATCCACTTTCTTCATTTCTGAGAGAAATTCATCTTAACAATAAATCTAATATATTAAAGAGCAACTTAAAGGAGACTATGAACGTTTAAAAAAAAGATGGAAAATTTATAGTCTTATAAGACACAAAAATATAAATGTAACCCAACTTAAATTCTTGTAAGAATGATAATATGTTTGTCCTTAATATGTCATTATCACCGTATATTCATGTAACATGTTCCTTTGAAGAAATAAATATTATTGAAAAATCCGAAAATAAGATATCATATTATCATGTTTAATTTTCTTGCTTAACTCTTTGTAATGATTTTATTTGACAAAAAAGAAAGTATAATAACTTTATATAGGAGACCATGTATGGTAGTATAAAAACTCACATTCAATTTCACGATAAAGTCAAAATCTTATTATGCTTGGTCCAAAAGTTTAATGATGGTGACAGAGATAGAAGATGGGCATGAGAAGAATACTTTTTTAGTTATACAGAAAATGTTGACCACTATAGCTATTCATCTTATTAACATAGTCACCTAATGATTATGAAATCCTCTCTTCTTTTTCTTCCTTGAACATCGCAGCTTTCACACTGCTCTTGAAATAATTATTCGCTCACTTGTGTTGGTGTTGTAGTGATAAAAGTTACAAAAAACTCTAGAGAAATATTAAGGTTCAAATTTTGATAAAATATGTTAAGAATTGGTTTACTTAATGATAATTAATCATGCCCACTAAATCCCAAATTAGATATCAAAAAATCAAAAAAGTCCTTAGGGTAGGGCTACAAACAAGACGGCTTAAGCTAAGCCGTGTTAGGTTGGGCTTAAACTCAAACGAGTCAGCTAGAGTCAACTCATTTTATCTCATGAGATGATATTTTGGGTCCAACATCTACTCATAAAAATCTCAAGTTTGCATCCTAACTCGTCGAACCAGCTTGTTTATATCTAAAAAAATTAAAATTATATAATTTTGACACATTATATAAAAAGAATTTTAAAAAATTAATATGCATAAACATAAAACATAAATTACTAGTTTTCTATTTTAACTCTAATAGTTGTAAATTGAAGTTTTATGGATTTCCAACTATTGGAGTTATGATAAAACTAGTAATCTAAAACTTGGTAAAATTTTAGGTTATTGGATTTTAATAATCCCAAGTTTCATTTATTAGTCGGGACTAATCCCAACTAAGTAAATATTTAAAGATACTCATAACTTTGAGTTTATTTTCCTCCGACAATCTCTTACTAACTGAGAGTTAACCCTGTTAATTTTTTTATGGCATGGATTGTTTTTGTGGCCAAAACACTAAATAGAAAGTTGAAATCTATAATCAGGTCCATCAATTTGAAACTTCCGCACCCAAAAAACCCATCAATCTCCATTCTGCACCTTCTAATTTGAACCACCGAACTCGTTGAAGGTAAATTTCAGGTGATGATAGAGGTTAGACAATGGAAAATAAACCTGATTGAGATTAGGCGGTGCTAAAGTTGAAAATTGACTCAAAGTTGGCATTATTTTATCAAAAAAAAACTAACGATGGTTAACTCTCAGTTAGTAAGGGATCACTCGAGGAGAATAAGTGCAAAGTTAGGAGTATATGTAAAAATTTCTTGAGTTGAGATTAATCTCGGCTAATAAATGAAAGTTGAGATTATTAAAATCCAATAACCCTAAATTTTTTAAGTTTATGCATTTGAATTATAATTTATTTAGTTTATAAGTTTTATGGTTTGTGTAAGTTAAAAGCATGATATTTTATTGTTATTTATTTTAGTATGTGTAAAAAATATATAATTTATTATGTTTTATATAAACAAGCTACCATAAATCTTTCATTTATATTTGTAACGTAGTGTTCTTTTCTTATGTTTTGTTGTATATTTTCCTATATCCATGCACTTGCTCTAGCTTCTGGCTAGAGATTTTGAACCATTTTTTTTATCTACTGACAATATATATCTATAATACTATAATAAACATTTTAGATAAACTAAACAATAATTTTGCACATATTTTAAAATGAACATATAAAAAATTATAAGTTAAATCTTCTTATTTCCCTATTTTCTTTCAATCACTACCTCTTTCAATGTCAATCAAGCAAATTGTTCATTATTAAGACGCCGCACATTCCATCATTTGTTATCCTTCTTCGAAACCCACATTTATATGGTTAGAAATTCTTCTATCTTTCTCTGTGTGTGCCCTCATATTGTAATTTACGTTATAATATGTTCCCCTCTAATATTATAATTCTGTATGTGAAATGTTTTAGTCTTTTCATCTTTAGCAATACCAGTTAATTTGTAGTCTAAAAACATCATATTCAAGCATGTAAGCAGAAGACCAAAGTAGGACAAAATAATATATTTTAAATGTATCTAAAGTTACATATTTCGATGCGGTAAAAACACTACCGTGTTACCCTACGTTATGCCGTGTGTCGGGTTTTTTTTACGTTCTTGGATGGTTAAACCACTGCTATTAGCAATCCGAAATTGTTAGAACAAAACAAACTACGTAGTGAAAACTATGTTTTAAAAGTCATTATTCTCTAAACTATACTTAATATTTGTTAATTGTTCCCCCTGGAGTATCATGCGGCTCACCACCAGTACACGTATGCATCTCAATCGTTTAAAAAAGTTTGATACCACATTGAATAATTAACAAAACTCTAATTGTTTCATAGTAAGTGAAAGCATGTTTTTCTATGGCAAGTACTTATGACATGATCAATGCATGTCAAAAGCGATATCAAAAGTCCATAAACGGGTAAAGCAACTAATGAATGATTAGAAAGGAGTGATGAAATTTAAATATGTTTAGATTGAATCCATTTTTAACGGCAAACTAATACTTTAAACTTTGTTACTCGGGTAAATTCGTGAGCGAGAGACCTCTCATGTCTGCGAACACAATTAAACACTGGTGACCCGTACGTCAATCATTCAAGAGAAACCAATCACCCAAACACCCAATGTGGTAAAACCTCTGACGCACTTGGAACATATTGCACAAAGTGAGACTCGAATTTATGATCTTCAATTTAAAAAGTAATAGGACGACTACTCTTAAATCAATTAATCTAGAGTTTATTGACAAACCTCTAGATTAGATAAGATTCTATATACCTTAATGGCATAATTGACACATGATTTAAAACTTATCTGTTTACCTTTTAGCTTATAGAATCTTAAAAGGACTAAAGGCAAATCCAATTATACTAGTATTACATATCTTAACATACATTGTAAATTTGTAAACTCATGACTTATCACTTACAAGTTAACCTTTTCAAATGGTTTTTGGTTTCTTTTTTCTTTCTTTTTTACAGTAGTTTATGCTTTATTATTTTATCATGTATCATTACCATTATATAATTGTATCCATTCACAAACACACACCCATACATTTTTAAAATATATACAAACTAAATAGACAATATTAACATATAAAATAAAATATATTATGCGCGCTCACACATTCTTTTATACAAAAAAAAAATTAAGCACACATGTTTTTTTAGAACATCTGCATTTTATTAACCATGATTAGCAAAAAATTTAAGCAGCCACTAGAAAACATGATTACAAATACAAAAGTAGACATGTTAACCAATCTACCCAACTCAAGAAACTTATATGATTTTTATTAACACACCACTAATACAAAAATCAAATTATGTACAGATAAAATAACATTTTTAAAATTACAATTTTATATTAACTCAAGTATAATATTCTAGGCTAATATCTAGAAAAGTCTATAGACACAGTGGTAACACAGTGGTATCCCTCGGGCCATACTCTCGTACACTCATTGTAACTGTATCACACTCACACATCATAGTTGCCGCATATGATTAAATCCATGTGTAATGTGTATGTATTGTGCGAGCACATTTTTTTCTCGATTAACAAAAAAGATAAATATATAAAAACTCGTATTAAGTCCTCTGCGTTGAGGCGGGATGCATAAAACCGTACCAATTAGCATCAATGTTACCTCATTTTCAACGACCATCAACACTGAAAAAACTTGTATTAAAAAAGAAAAATAATAATACCAAATGAAAAGTAGTCATAAAATCATTGAACCACCCACGTGAAACGTAAAATATTATAAACAATAACTAAGTTGATCTAGAACCCACCCGCACATTGCAATGGGAAAAAATATAAGAACGTTGAATGATACGCACACGTTACAACGCGTAACTCTTAAAATTTAGATAGAAAATGTAAACGAAAAGTGTTAAGTAGAAGTCTTGTTTAAAGTTGAGGGACTATTCTTGACAATGTTTAATAGTTGTATAATAGTATAAAGTTAGTTAATCGGTAGTTAGGTTAATACAGTGAGCAGAGTAAATTTCTTCCGAAGGTGGAGAATTCCTTCCGAAGCTTGTTGTATTTCAAATCGATTGTTCATGTTGATTTCTTAATAAGATTCAATTTCTTGTTGATCAATTGGTGTTTTTCATAACAATTGGTATCAGAGCCACGGTGGAGAGTCGCG
>BJCM01264053.1:0-11058 GCA_018326385.1 Flaveria bidentis
AATTTGTCAAGGTTTGATTGTGCATTTTGTCTTACATCCCTAGTTACTTTGTTCTCTAACTTACAACATAAATTGCCATCTTTTATATACTTATGTATTTGAAAACTATGGAAATCTCACCAACTTTATAGTTGACCCTTTATTTTTAACATGTTTCAGGTTTGATACTTGAAGATCTTCTTGTGCTCATATAAGATTTGGACCTAGTTTAACTAAATATCTTATTTCTTTGTTTGAAGTTCTTGTATTGTATGACTTATTTGTCTTGTAATATTCAATGATAAATGATATTTAATATTATTACAACTTAATTAGTTCCATGTGCTATGAGCAATCGTCTCCCATTCGTCCGCCACGATGATTTCACCGTCGGTCGGGATGTGACAAAGATAAGCCTTGTGTTTACAGAAAAGCTAGTAGGAGCACTATATCATTCCTCATATTGTATGTGGATGATATACTGATCATTAGAAACAATATCCCAATGTTTAACGAAGTTAAAAAATGGTTGGGAGCTTGTCTTGCAATGAAAGATCTTGGAGAAGCTGCTTACATTCTAGGAATAAAGATCTATAGGGATAGATCTAAGCAGCTTCTAGGGCTTAGTCAAAGCACATACATAGATAAAATGATGACGCACTTTAAGATGGAAAACTCCAAGAAAGGAGGTGTTCCAATGACTAAAGGTACCGTGTTGAACAAATCGCAATCTCCTTCAACGGACATTGATATTAAGCGAATGGAAAAGGTTCCATATGCTTCAGCGATTGGTTCTATAATGTATGCTATGTTGTGCACTAGACCTGACGTCTCGTATGCTTTGAGCATTACTAGTTGTTATCAGCGGAACCCTGGCTTTGCCTATTGGACTGCAGTTAAGAACATTCTAAAGTACTTGAGAAGGACTAAAGACATGTTCTTAATATTTGGAGGAGTTGAAGAATATCTCACTTTAAGATGTTACACTAATGCTAGTTTTCAAACTGACCGAGATGACTCTCGCTCACAATCTGGTTTTGTATTCACACTCAATGGTGGAGATATCTCGAGGAAAAGTTCCAAGCAAAGTATGGTGGCAGATTCTACCACTGAATATGAATATATTGCAGCATCATATGCTGCAAAGGTAGTTGCTTGGATGAAGAAGTTCATAGCCGATCTCGATGTGGTTCCAAGTATTTAGCACCCAATCGAGATATTCTATGATAACACAGGTGCCATTGCTCAAGCCAAAGAGCCCAGATCACATCACAGGGCCAAGCACATTCAAAGGAAGTTTCACTACATACGGGACATAGTGAAACAGGAAGACATCATGATAAGTAAAATAAACACAAATCAAAACCTAGCAGACTTGTTTACTAAGCCCATGACTTAGAACAAGCATGATCAGCATTGAAATGCGATTGAGCTTAGATTAGCTAGTGATATGTTTTTTAGTATTTGGATGTATGAACTTTTAACAGTTATACTTTTAAATTCATTTTTATTTACTGATTTAAATACAATTATGAATGCTATAACTGTGCTCATTTTAATACATTTAATCCATGAATATTGTATTCTAAATTATCCATAGTCAGTCAGACTTGCGAGAACAATTCTGAATTAAGGCTATTTTGAATTTAGACTCAAGGAGTTGACCTCTAAATTCACAGACCTCATTATGAATGATGTTGGATGTAACTCTCCACAGACCATCTTTATTATAAGGTGCTTTGATACTGGTATACTCATTTAGTATCCTATGACCTGAGATGCATACTAGAACTTTCGTTTACCGAGGGTTATTCTTTGATCACTGTCAACCGTTGTCGCGTAACTGCCAGTCATAAAGGCTTTGGTTGGGAATAATTTTGAAGTTCAGTGGGAGTTGTATGTAGTCAATAAGGGATTTCGTCCTCTTACATTATATGTAACAGTTAGACATCGTGGCGCCCTCATTGATTCAAAGCGGTGAAGTGTGAGGCCTCACCCAAATTGACTGTGTGTTTGATTGAACCATTTTGAATCTGAATCGAGAACAATAATGATTGAGCTCCATATGAGAATTAATCTCAATGACTCAGTTGATATCTTTTACAGAAAGGATAAATGACTATGATTATCATAAGTCTATTATCTTGTTATAGTAAGGTGTTACAAAAACAAGATATTTTGGTTAATAACTTTACAAGTGTCATACCTTATTGGGGGCAGCCATGTGCAGCTAGAGCGCCGCTAGCTATCTACTTTAAAATTTAATTGAATTTCGTACAAGTGGGAGTTTGTTGGATTATGTACGGGTTCAATTGATTAACGTTGTCAACCGAGTTATGACCCGTAAGAGTTACACCTTGGGCAACTAACGTTAAAGTTCAGTTAATTAATTAATGGCGTCTACGAACCATAACGGGTTTTAATAATTTATAAAAGTTATAAATTATTTAGTAAAAACATTTAAGTGTTAAATGTTCTGTTTCGGGTTTCGGTTGTCTCGTGGGCTAATATTAATCTAACTGGGTCCGGGGCCCGTTGAGTAGATTAGTATTAATTAAATAATTAATTAATTTTTAAACCTAATTAACTATTATATATACATGGACAACAATTCATGAAAGAGGACATTTTTCAATTAAAAAATCAGCCGCAACAATAATTAAAAGCAATTTGATTGTTTCTTCCGTACGCAAAGAAGATTACAATCAAACCCCGTCATCACTGCCTTGTTCATCTGTTGAAAACCACAATCGTTGGAATCCCTTTGGGCTTGTGCGATTGTCGTGGAAATCCGATCGTAACGGTGAATCCCGCCTCTTGAAGCTACGACCACCGTGTTACCGTTTTGTGTTTTTTTCTAGCAATTGTTCGTTGAAACGTCGGTGTCTCAAACGGTTAACTATTTATCACGGTATATTATATCTCATCAGTAGATTAAATATTAATCTGAATTTGCATCGTTTGTAACCAGATCCTGTCGGGTTCATTCTGGTATTTTATTATTACTCCGCTACGTTATATATATTATTAATGTGATTAATAAGTTATCTTAATTGTTTCAAAATAAATAAACCTAACCGTGATACCACTGAACCAACTGTCGGAAAATCATCATTCAACTACAATAACAAATGATAAAATCAAACCATTTATTGTACTAATTGATTATAAGATCCATTTACCGATTGTTAAGTTTATGTTGTCGGTTCTTCACAGAAACTTTGATGGTAGTAGTCGACTATCATGCTTTATTTTCCATTTTCAATGGATTTCTAGCAAGAAGTATGTTCATGGTGGTAGTTGAGTAAATTTGGAGTTTAGTTCAAAACTAATATGCAACAAGTGAAGTAAAAGTGAATGGCGGGGAAGGGTGAAAATAATGGGGGGAGTTTTTTTTTGGATTTCTAAAGTTGTTCCAAGGAGCGGTCTATTACATCTTTTGTTTATTTTTATGACTAAAATGTAATTTGTATTCGTGACGTTTTATTCAATTTGTCATTTCAATTCAAAATTTTTTTTTATCATTTCAATTACTGTAGTTTATCAAATGTTTTCATTTCCATGCACTACACTAACTCCGTTAAGTTCTCCGTTATATATGAGTATATTTTAGTCTTTTTAACACCCTAATTGTCTAATTAAAACAAAATCAATTAATAAAATATTCAATTAAAACTAAAAAAAAAATATGAAACAACTATTGACATCAAACGTTTTAATTTAAATTTTTTGATTAATACTAATTAGTTTAGAAACTCGGCTACTATGTTGAAAAAAATCAATATTTTTTAAAAGCAAAACTTTTTTAAAGACGAAAGTTTGAAAAATTGTTGTTATTTTTTAATTACTTAATGGTTAATTATATGTAACTTTAAGCATATTTTATCTCAAAAAATTATTTTTTAAATTTTAATAGTACTAAATAATTATTATTTAATTTTTTCATACAACATGTGTAGTAAACGCCTAGACGGGTTTCTAAACTAGTTAACGTTAATCAAAACTTTTAAACTGAAGTGTCCGGTCTCATTAGTTGCTTTCTGTTTTTCTTTAGTTTTAATTGAATATTTTATTAATTAACTTTGTTTTAATTGGACAATTAAAATGTTAAAAATACTAAAATACACTTATATTAACGGAGAACTTAACGGAGTTAGTAGAGTGGATGGAAATGACAACATTTGATAAAACATAATGACTGAAATGACAAAAAAAAGTTTTTGAATTGAAATAACAAATTTAACAAAACGTTAGAGATGGAAATGATATTTTACTCTTAAATAAATTAATTAAATGTATGGTCGTTGTGATAAAGCCTTTGAATTTAGCTTTCACAATTGATCTTGAACACATGCATCTCTTGTATAGAGATGTTACAAATAAATTAACCATTTTAACTTGTTTGATAACCGTATGCACAAACTAACCATCATAACTGCATAAACTCTATGACTATTCATATTCTTAACATACATAACAAGTCATGCGTGTTCACTTGCTTCATCTTCACCAGCTTTGGTCATGAACACTGTTCCTTTACAGAGTATGTACCTCTTATTGGTAAATTGTCCATTCGATCAAGCTTCAAGGACTCTGGCCTAAACATCTTTAAAAAGTGCTTATTGCATCATAAAAGTTATTGAAACAATGCATAATGATCAACTAAACGTTGCAAAATTTTGTTTTACGTAGGTAGATTGATTATTCATATGCGCACCATGCATGTGTTAGGTAAAACAATTTACCTTATGCGTTCTACTCCAATACTCATGTACTTTCATGTACATTATCAGTGCATTGGATGTAAACCAATATAAACATAGAGGTGGTATCTCTTAAACAAACAACTAAACAGCCACATAATCTTGAAACTTCAGTCAAATGAAAATTGTTGGCCAAGGGTTGAGGTTCGATATAAGAGCTCGACAAATCTTTTACTAAATCAAGCAAATTAAGCGAGTGATAAACGAAGAAATTAGGGTTTCATCATCCAATCAAAAAGTAAATGATTAAATATACATCTTGTTAACATAGAGATGATTGTTTCAGAAAAAACCCCATGTATAAGAAGCATAATAACATTAGATGGCAATGTACACTCTCACAAAAGATCACAAAGGACTGGTGTTTTCTTCCACCCACCTTCAGCTGAGGGCTGTACAAAATATCACAAGTATCATCAATCTTCATTATCATCACCATTATCATCTTCATCGTCGTCATCATCATCATCCTCACCTTATTGCTTGTGGTTGGGTGCAAAAAAGAATCAGAAGAGAATCTCATATATCAAGAATCTATGGGATCAACAGGAAGGGAAGTTGCTCTATTAAGAGGTTCAGATATCAAGTCCCCTGTGCACAAGTTCTTGGTTGTCTCTGTTTCTCCATCTAGAGAAAAAGAAACGAAATGGGTCCCCGACGCGAATGATTTTAGTAAATGATGATGATCATGATGGTTATCTTTATGTTGCCTTGACGTCTTGTATTTTGTATGTTTGTCATGTTTGGGCGCGAGTCCAAGCTGCTTATCTCTAAGTTCTCTTAGCTCCATCTGATACTTGGCTTTAAGCCATCTCAATTCTTGTCTGATCTCATTTTCATAATCATCGTCTGCTAATTCGGGTTCCTCAAACTTGACGGTCTTCTCAACTACTGGTTCGTCTTCTGTACACGAATGATATTCGCTCTGCTGCGGCCCCCATATATCAGCATACTGTAAACCATCAGATTGGCTTGAGACAACAGGTGCACCTTCTGTCAAACACTGCTCTGAGCCTTCAAATTGGTAAGTTACTTCCTCAAACCGCCCATGAATACTGCCACCACAATGATGTCTTGAACACGGAAGTGGGTTCTTTGATTTTGTGTTGATATGGGAGCTGTTTGTTGCACAAGTTTGACAGTAACCATCATTGTTCTCATGATCTTCTGAATTACCCTTTTTCCACTCTGGCACCAAGCAAGAAATTTCGCCATCAATCATGTCGGCGATTTTATGGACATCTTGATTGGTGATATCCAACTCAAAGACCATTTCATTTGCAACACTAAATGCTGTGTCTGATTCGATGTCAAAAGGGAAGTAAATATTTCGAACACGCCCTGCAACAGAATCCTTTTGAATGTTAAGGTAAGTAGGTAACAAAGGTTTTCAATTCAGAATTAGTAACTAATCTCGAGTTTGTCAACAGTATTACAAGGAGGTAGTATCTCGTCTACAGAATTATATTTTAATTATCTTTATTAAATATTGTTGAGGATTCATAACTTCATAACTTGTAAATCAGTGCGTTGCATCTGCACAATCATTTATTTATATGAAATAAAATGTATAAATCACCCGTTATAACATTAGTACAGGTGTAAATGAACCAAGCCTTTGGTGAGTTGCACAAGATCGGCTCACTAAAAGCTCAAATTGTGTTGGGATCTAATGATCTTGAATTCAAGCTCAACCATAATAAATGGGCTTGAGTTTGAGCCTAGGCTTCACTTGACTAGGCTTACAATCTCAAGCCAGTGAGCCACCCTATTATTTATACAAAAACAACTCTCTTATTTAAATAAATACATAATTATGTAATAAATATTATCACATATATAATTATGATAAAATAGCTAAATAATATATATAACTATGATTAAATGTGTATGTAGATAAAATAAGTTAAATATCAATACATATAATATCAACTAAGCCCGAGCTTGAGCTTAAAAATTATTCACGAGCGAGTTTTAGACATAGGGGGCTAAAAAGCTTAAGCTTAGGCAAACTTGGGTTCAGCTCAACTCGTGTACATCTCTAAATGTCACAGACTCCTGCCTCTTAGAAATATTTATAACAAACTAATCTGCTTAGTCTTGAAGACATGCTTTTTCTAAGTTTTAAAAATCTAGACCCCTTGCATTGTGAAAGACAAATTTTAATTTCTTAATAACCAATCTCTTACAGAGACATAGATGATTCCCTAGAATGAAATGCATCAACTCAAAGTCCAAAAGAGGTTAGAAATGTTTAGAGGATATCCCAACAAAGTTTCTCATATATAATTATGTAGGCAAGAAATTTTACCCTTTTATGTTAAGTATATATAGCAGTGTCTAGAACATACCTTCTTTATCAGCAATTCTCAACCTCAAGAAGATACCTTCATCATCTTCTCCCCTTCTTCCCTTGATAGAAATATCGACGTCATCCATGTGGTCTTCCTGTTGGGTAGTGAATAGTTGTATTTCATTTGCTTCATTTTCATAATTAAGATAGTTTGAGTAATTATCAATTGGTGTATGATAACCATGACTCATTCCATCAAATTCTCTCCAATAATCAAGCGGCCTCAAATCATAACCATAATCTTCAGGCTGGAGAAAAGGGTCTTTAAGTAGCTCTTTAGCTGGCAGCCTAAGCGAAACTGTAACTAGACATTTCTCCACAAATTGTCTCACTTCAGGGTCCTTAACTTTGTATAAAGCATCCGGCTTTTTCCCCTATTTGCAACAGGAAGAATATATATATATATATATATATATATACACATATCATATACATCTTCTTTAAAAGAATATCATATATTATTTGAATTTTGAAAACAGTAAAAGTAAACAAGTTCATACTGAAATAACTTTCTTGTAGATCTGAGCAGGATGCGTGCATTCACTGTAAGGATATTCAAACGTGACCATCTCCAAAATGCACATCCCAAATGCATATATATCGACCAATTCATTGTACTCTTCAGCATAAACCTCCGGAGCCATGAACTCTGGTGTTCCTGAGAGGAAACAAGAAAAAAATTCAATTGATTGAGTGCAATTGCAGATTATAAACTCCAACTACTTAGTAATGAAACCTCCCATATTCACATCCATTATCAAAAACAATGTTGAATCATCAATTCTTTGAACCAAATTTGAGATAGTATCTCATGAAACTTAGATCATATACTCACTAAAATGTACTTTTAGTAGTTTTCATTTTTATCTATTAACTTCTTACAAGATATATAATTTGTCAAACGTCTCATTCAAGAATTGGATTAAGGCATGATATTCATAACCAGTGAAACTTACCAACACATCGAGCAGCATGAGATTTACGAAGGATGGCGGCAAGCCCTAAATCCCCAATTTTAACTTCTCCTTGATTGCCATTAACAAAAATATTATCACATTTAAGATCTCTGTGGATGACAGGAGGATCATGGCTATGGAGATAAAGAAGGCCTTTCAAGATCTGTCTACACCAATGTTTGATTGCTCTTATATTAACCCTCCTGTGTTTCTGCCTATACCTAATTATTTATAATTATTAACCCAAATCAATATAAATAAAATCGGATCAAGAACACCAAACCACCTAACAAAATAATGAAAATACAAATTTGGAACAAATTCTTAAAGAAGCAAAATTGATGAACTTACTGTCGAAGTGTACCAGAAGTGAACATCTCAGTGACAAAGTTCATGTTCCTATTTGCAGTATCAACCCAAGATGTGTAGAATTTCATGATATTGTTGTGTTTCAAGGTTTTGAGAAGATGAATCTCAGAATACAACCTCTCAAGATCCTCAGGACTTTGCAGGAAATCATAAAGTTTCACCTGATTCCAAGCAACTTCTATACCTTCATACTCATCAAAACCCCTATAACTGTAGCAACACAAATCAAACTGTAAATCCCACATCCAACACCAAACAACCCATCAATCAAATATCAAAAATCTTGCTTTCTTACACTGTTTTTGAAGCCCCCTTCCCCAAAATCTCATTATACTGCAAGAAAGAAGATGAATCAGAAGAGGAAATCAAAAGCCCCAAATGGGAAAACAAAAAGATGGGATTTTTACCCTCCCATATCTTCCTGTAGGATCTACTTCAACGAAGTCAGATTCATCTGAATCAACAAGACCACCATTCATCATTAAGTTGAGCTGTTGTGATGAGTTGAGTTGAGTTATTGATGAAGAAGATAATGAGTTTTAGTGCAATAATGATGAGGGGATGAGATTGAGATTGGAATCCTCCTCGTAGAGTCCATCACAAAGATAAATAAAAGTAGGAAAGAGAGGAGAGATATTTCAACAACTCAGAGACAACTAGGTAAAAGATTTCTATAAAGGCAAACACAGAAAAAGGTAAAAAAAAAGTAGGATAATTTAATAGGTCTGAAAATGAATTATTAGTGGTCTAATATATGATCTAACTTTTTATTTAGTTATCCACACATTCACGGAGAAATTTTCTTATCTCACGGACAGATGTTAAGTTTATTATGGTCTTGTCCTTTTCGATTCTTATATAAGAGTGAAATTTTTGTTGAAGCTTTTTTTTTTGTTTAGTTTATTGAGATACTTCTAATAATAAATATGTTTTAAAACCGGACCGAACAGTGAACCGGAAGTCTTACCGGTCTGATTGTCGGACCGGTTCAATCGGTCGGACCATATATAAGAACCGGATAAAATTATAAGTATTTTTTTATAAATTCATGTAAAAATTACAAAAAAATAAAAAATATATATAAAAACACCGGTCCGACTACTGGTTCAACCGGTCCGGTTCTCAGTCCGACCGTCGGTTCGACCGGTTCAACCGCTCTGACCACTGGTTCAACACTAAAATAGTTTTAAGCACCGAACCGGACCGGATCGGAGTCCGGTTCCCGGTCCAACCGGTCCGGTTTTCAAAACCATGCTAATAATAGTAACTAAGACTTTGAATATTTTATTAAACTACTCAATTTTCTTCTTCTTTTTATTTGTACTAAAATCCCTTGATTTATTAGATTTTAATTTATGAGTTTTTTTATAAATGCTAAAATGTTTAAAATTAATTGATAGGATTTATAAATTCTAATTATTATCTTGAATTTTTCTAAATTTGACTTAAATTTCTTATTTTAAATTTTTATTTCTCCAAACCATCATTGAGAGACAGACAGCCACAAGCACAAAGACACATATATCATATATGATGCCAAAAACACCCTCTCTCTTTATGTATTTTCTGTTTAATTTTCTTGCGTCTCCTTTTCTATCTCTTCACGAGCCACCCACACACACATGCATTTGTGCCTTTGTCTACTTCTCAATAAATTGTATCCACACTTAAATTGTGAATATAAAATTGTTTATTTCCAATATATCTTATCATATTCTTGTAGTGAATAATTTCAAACACACCATAACACATTATTCACATTTTCTAATTTTTATAAATACAAAATATTGTGATAAAAAGTTTTTGATCACAAATAGTTTACTTTTATATTCACTATTTTGTGGTTGATAATATAATAATCAAATTATAAAAAAGCTATCACTTTAGATATCTTTATCAAAAGAAAATTTTGCCAGCTAGATGATAAGTGATCCCCAAACCTACCTAGTCTTATGTGAACTACATTATGATTTATGATCTTATTATTGTAAATGAATAAAAAAAGCTTTTTGTTTACATTTAATTAAGATTTAGATAGAAAATAAACATAACTATGATCAAATGAGTTTTTATGCTTTTCTTTCTTATATTTGGATAATCAGATACAAGTTTTTAGAAATTACACTTGTATTGCCTGTTCTTCATCTAGTCATAACATGTTATTTA
This sequence comes from Flaveria bidentis, assembly GCA_018326385.1. NCBI lineage: Eukaryota > Viridiplantae > Streptophyta > Magnoliopsida > Asterales > Asteraceae > Flaveria > Flaveria bidentis. Next base: position 10,587 of record BJCM01264053.1, read on the forward strand.
ATTCTTTTAAATAACTATTATAGTTTATTTAAAAAAATTAATGTTAAAATCCCACCTTAACACTTCCTACCCAATCCCTTCAACATCTACTACATATCAATATTCTTGAACAACTATTGGTACAGCCTGGTGGCAAAGATATATATCCTTTGTTTTTAAGATGGTAAGTTTAAAACTTTCTTGAATCATGAAGGTATATTTAATTTGGTGTAAAATAAGAATATACTAGAGTCGTTCAAAATAATCAATATTCTTGAATTTTTCTTGAATTTGTGTTTCTTGATGCCTTCAGCATCGGCACTTATCTTTATGCTCAACAAAGAACCAAGCGTTGTTAAATATCAAGAAAATCAGAGTCAAGGAACATCCATGAAAAAGATTTTCCCTGAGAATCAAAAGAATCAAGTAAAAACAAGGAGAATAAACAGAAAAAATAAAAAGATAAAAGGACCTTAATTAACTAACAAACCCC